>JABBOT010000003.1:33797483-33957597 GCA_016165875.1 Acanthopleura granulata
TGACAGTTGTCAAAAAGTCACACGTTACCGGTGAAATCCGACCTCTTGTCAATTTATTTAAGTTAGGATTTTATTCTAACTGTTCATGTAAGTGTTCAAGAAATAACAACTTACATGCCCCATTAGCACCATACCTTTAGCAGAATTAGTTACTGAATAAATTTCTTTCCCCGCCTTGGCAGTATTGATACTGGGGCAAATAGACCTCAAGTATGCTGCCTGATGAGCGAAAAGATCTGAGCTTTGAAGACACTACTTTTTATTCATGCATGCATGTAGCCGAACTTCTATGATCAAATGCATAGATCTGCCAAAAGAGCTGCCCATTTCGTAACCATTGAAATATAGACATATATACATCGTTGGTAAATATAAAGTTTAGTGTTTATCTGCTCGTCTGCCAGGTGTCAGGCCAATACTACATGGTTCACGTTGGTAATTTTCAACGGTTGGGTTCTGTGTAGGTCAATCCGATGGAGCAGACAAGGAGATGTGCTTGGTGTTGAAATAAACAGAAGTAAGCTCATTCGCTGAGTACATGCCAGGGGTGAAGCTGGTTATGTACCTAAGACTACGCTGTACTTTGAACTGCCTGTCTAGTAGAGCTATTTAAGTCATTGTATATACTCTAGTAATGCTGCCATTACATGCAGTTCTTCGGTTACTCTAAACACCAATAGACTATTACTGTTGGCAATTTCACCAAAAGACAAATACGCAATAATCTATCTGAACACAAGAAAATAACACTAAACTCAAGAACCTTCAGAAACGCACATGATATTTCATCTTATTCTAACTTATAAACGTAGGTTTCTTTTGCTCCGCATACATTATGGATGTTACACTGTCAAGCAAGAATAGATTACTCTAGGAGACCACACACGTGTATTTGTGTTCGTTGAGTTTGCTGGGTCATTGCAAACATCATTAAAACGTAATGAGTTATCAGAGAATTTTGTGTCGTGAACAGTCGATAAATGAGTTCACAACTTCGAGTGCTGCTCTCAGCCTTACCTCCCTTGGATTTATCTTCATGTCGACATACTTGTGGCGATTTACCCATGTATGGTACACTTGACTACAACCAGAAAGGTATCCATGAAAATCACATGACCCTTTACTATTAATTTTGCTGGCGTCAGGTTTAAGCATAATAAGCACCTTAACAATGGCGAAAGACGCAGTATTATTGCAATTTACGAAATTTAGAATATTTATTTAGAATAACGGATCTTCCTGGTTTCTAAAATCACCTTTCACTCCAACATAGTATTTTTATGGTGTCAGTGGGAAACCTCGTGTTATCTTTCCTTCTTGAATTCTTGTCAGCTTTGGCTGCTTACACCTTTAACACAACGAACCCAGAACGTTGTAGGTACATGTATGCATTCCAAAATGGCCGCCGCGCATATGAGTGGGTTTGAAAATAAAGATAGTTGATACACCTTCCAGGAAGCCAAATGCGGCAGTGTCATAGCTTGAGAAATGATTCTGAGCTGTGTTTGCTTTAAGTAACCCCAAACCGACCAAGATCACCAAGACTGTGGGTGGAGAAAACCGGGAAGAGCGCAGAGGAAACCGCCGCCCTTCGCCGCCGACACCTGGTAAACCTCCTGACTTTAAGCCGATGTTTCATATTTAGCTCACTGAGTAAATGAGAAATAGATTTGAAACATACCAAAATAGTACAGATATGCCATTGCTTCATTATCGGTAAGAGATAAGCACACTGAATAACATATTTTTAAGAGATTTTGATAGAACATGAACTCGTTCAGGAAATGATGTTGTAATAATGGAATGATGTTGTAAAGTGTTTAGGTCTATTACAAGAGCAAAATCATCACGGCTTATAGTTACTCGGGTTGTCTCCACTTAAAAAAACCCGTTTTTACCCCTCGGCCAATTTTGGCCAAGATGTATTGTCGTAGCGATCGGTGTCCGTCCGTTCGTCCGTCCGGCCGTCTTTCCACATCTCTATGTCTCGAACGGTATATCCTATGTTCGCCAAACTTACATCACACTTACACACTGGCATGAGGAAGAAACCTACTGATTTTCAGCGCCCTTTTTCTTCAAGGTCATTGGGATCATTTATACATTTATTTACTTGACTGGTTTTACGTCGTACTGATGAATATTTCACTTATACGACGGCGACCAACATTACGATGGGAGGAAACTGGGCAGAGCCCGGGAGAAACCCACGACCATCCGCAGGTTTCTAGCGAAACCTTCAAACGTACGGCCCCAGAGGAAGTCATCAGGAGCTGAACTTGAACTCAGAGCGACCGGGAGTAGTACTATTTAAGCATTTACATGAACAGTTAGAATAGAACTCCAGCTGTGGTAAATACGTTATACATTATACAAACTATGACACTTTCTTTCGCTCACCGTTCTGATATAGAATTCGATGTGGACGTAATGGTCACACTATCTGCCTTGTATTTTCTTCATACATGTCTAATGAGGTTTAACCCCGATTGAAATATTTTAAACATGTAAGCATCACCGCTTACGCCGTTCTTGTTAGCGCTTGGAATTTGTTCATTTTCTGTAATGATGTAATGCACCGACTCGAAATGTAAGTGGAATCGAGAGAAAGCGTACCTGAAATGGCTGAAGCTCGTTACTTGAGTTATGCGTGTTACTATCCTGCACTGTTGTAGGGATGCGAGTCTTGGCCGACTAGGTAAGCGGTTTGCTACTCAATTGATGGGGTTTTCTTTTACTAACAGTTATATTTCATATCAAATTTCATGTCTACGTTATAAACACGTGCCACACGAGTGATCACAGAAATTCGCTGTTACACACGATATTTGAGATCAGTAGGGAACGTTAGTTTGTCAATAATGAAGACATGAACTTCAGTTGCAATTTGATAGCAATTGTTCCTGACGCGAAGATTTTATTCAATACAATGTATATACATCAAAATGTATCATTGACTGAGTAGGAATTATGTTGACATTCATTTTAAAGGGAGAATACTCTAATTGCCTTATCCACTGAATCCGAAACAATCTCGTCTACATTACATATTGGTTGATTGGTGCTAAATGCAACATACTAGAAATCTTTTCTTACACGATGGCAGCCAGTATAATGGATGCAGGATGTGGAAATGTCTGTGGCGTAACCTACACACACGCCTTTCAACATTCTTCTGACATTGTTCTCCGAAACCAGATGTCAATACAAAGCTGTATCGTGTACTTGTACATGAAGTTCCCTCGATATCCCTGGCATACCACCAATATGACTCTTGTCATTTTAGCGCCTACATCATCCATTTTGTGTGTGAGAAATTTGTCGACATGGGACAAAAAGCAAAGTAGCTAAACTTTTAATTAATATCTAATATATCAAATATATCAAAAACTGACCGTATTTGTGGCCAAGAACTTACAGGTATATTCTGAAGGCGTATGTTCTTGCTGACAGTGACTACATGTTCTTTACTGCACACATCTTACAGATCAGGGTAATAATAAATATTTTATGATGGCGGAGAAGCTTTCACTGCGAGTATATCCTAATTCATAGCAGGGGTCAGTGAAGCTGACAGGATAAGTGTGGGAGTACAATTGCTTCCTCTTGTATCAAAAGGCTTTAGGGAAAGTGGATTGGTAAAATTTTATCTCAGTAAAGACGAAAACTGCAGCAAACATGTTTGAAGAAATTGCCTGCCACTATAAAACAAAGAACACTCACAAATATGACAATAAACACAAAAGTTTATATAGCATTCCTCATCAATTATGCGCATATAACCTCATTGTGAATATCGTCTTGTTGTATTATATCAACTCCATGTGGGGAATAAATTCTGTTATTGCTTCGTAAATGTTAAAAATCTAAAACAATTATTCCAAATTTCTTTTGGCAAGGCTTTGTACCTCGTTTTATAAAAGAAACTGAAAACGTTGGGACGGAATTCGAGCGCACATGAATACCCCACAGTTGGTCGAAATGTAAAAATATTATTCTAAGAAGTGATTGTTCCGTAAATATTGTGGCTGTTCTGATTTCTCAAATGTGAACAAATAAAGGGGATGCAGTTTGCTGATAATTTCGCCAAAGTTATGGATGAAGATCAGTATTATAATTTCTCAAAGATGAATATATTGGCATGGTCTCAGAGAACATATTTTGCTTCAGCAAAATAGTTCTGGACGTAAGTGGTGTTTGACTTAAACTTACAAACACTGCATGTTAGAGAAGGCAAAATGTACCGAAGTTTTCATGTTTTGTTTCTCACGGGCATATAGGCATTTTACTCGGATTTCTTCAGTTACCCTGAAAAATTTTTCCGATACATCAGTTATTTGAAGAATAACGGATTGCTTTTCCGTCGATCTAATCGATTAATCCATTCCTCACTAGCCATTAATTTGTTATTACGCACGGAATTATTCATTATCAGGAACAAATTAATTCGTCAGATTGTGGAAAGGCAGTCCTGTAATCCTCAAATAACGGATTGAAGGGAATACTATTTGAGAGTATTTAACCTCTGATTCCAAAATATATATTTCACTTATACAAGGGTGGAACTTGACTGTGGCGAAATCAATGTTATGTCTGTCAAACAGATTTATATATTAAATATACGTAAGTACTGGTTTCTTTATGATTATTTATGATTGATTCACTGATTGGTGTTTAGTTCCCCGGTTGAAGAGTTTTTCTCTTATATGATAGCAAACAGATTTATGGGAGGATGAAATCAGTGTAAACCAGCTACCTCTGCCAGGTACTTGACAATCCTCCTCCCTTAGAGCCATGATCCAACATCAAGAATTGGAGGCTTTATTATAATTAGTCAGAAATGTTTTATTAGTTTAGCCCATTTCATCGGCTTCCCCTATTAAATGTTAACTTCGACCGCATACCAGGATACCCTTTTACGAATGGGGTGTAACGTTTTGTCATACTTAAATACATTGGCGACGTGTCTCTGTAGTATGTGTTGTCATGGAAATTACGCTTGATATAACCTACACCTCGTTCGCAAAACAGACCCCTGGGTATTCAATGGCCAAGGTGAGCAGTTTGGTGAGAGGTCTGAACGATTTCATGTCGATATCGAAGAGGCCATCTGCCCATTCCTGTAACAAGCGTGTTAAAATGTGTTGCGCATTCTTGAGATTCTGATACGCTCAGTCAAGCGAGAATTACTTGGGGCGTTACAGGCTTCATGTTATACCATACATCTAGAGACTTTGCAGTCTTGAATGGGTATACCTCTAGTTTATCATAATCTATATCTGAAGTGTATAGGTACATAACTTACCTTGCCACATGCAGACACACGCCAGTATAAAACTTTTCATCTTGATTCATCCAATTAATACATCCAGTGACAAATTTTCATGTCTACAGCATAGACTTAGAACGACCATAACTCCAGCACTATGACTGAAGCGACCTACATTTCGCCAGTTAAATCTCCAGGGCCGAACCGCACACACAAAATCTCAGAGTGAACATCAGGAAGTAAAATTCCTGTCAAAGTTAGATCACAGGTAGCTCGGCTAGGTCATAGTTCGTCAGCTAAACTGTTCGCTTGTGAATAAGTCAGACAATCTTGTACATGTGACACTAAGGCCTGTTTGTGTCGTAAGAAATACACCGACACGACCGACCCCAATCACCAACTACTGTTTTGGTCTTAAGTGAAACCGGACGAATTGCAATTGGTGTTATTAACATATTGGTTTGACTCCATACCAGGCTGTATCTGTTTGTTCTTGTTCGATACATGAAATTCATGAACAAGCACTTAAATATGATAATCCGGTCAGGACGTGGTTTTGCACGAAGCTTTCCACTGGGACGGAATTTTTACAAAATGGCGCCAGGACGCACGTTGAGCGGGCTCCTGATTGCCCGTGTGACCGAATGTACAGTCTGAGTTTTGCTGAAGATGATTTGCCTATATGTCAGGCGTGGAAATGCATGACAGTGATTGTTTTTGCCCCAGATTGGCAGTTTTGATGGCCACTCCGGTGTCCTCCATCGATAAACCTGACAATCATCGTGTAAGTGAACAATCGTTACGTTATATTGCAATCAAAGACACAAATCAATATTATTTGGGGAGCTGATCGTGGTCGAATGCTGACGATGCTTGTCCTGCAAAAAGTTGGGACAGAACACAGATCGAGGTCAACCCCAGGGCCTAGAGGGAATTTCTGGATTCTTTGCTCTCAAAGTTCCTGAGATCTTCGTGACAATTACATTTCGACGATGCCCTTTAATATTCTCCAGTAAAGAGAACATCTGTAGTTGGCACGTTGGGAATTTGTCAGTAATTTGCCAAAGATGAAAATATGGTTTACACCAGGCATTTTCCTGTCCACCCATAAACTGACTGCCGACATATAAGAGAAAATATCTTACGCATGGAACTAAATAGCTAACGAATAATGAAATAAATCAATAAAATCTAATATTTATTGCCTTGAAGAGAATTCTTAAAATGTCACTCTAAGAATTTATTGACAAATCTGCAGCCAGCCTAAAAGGCGACAAGTAATTAATGGAGTTCACGAGCGAACATTTATACTTATATCTACACACATTAAAGTTTACACACCTTCAGAAAATAGAGTACAAGGCTCATGGATAGATAAGAACTAGGTCACACCAGCCTTACAAGTCTGTTTATACACTTTAGTTGACCTGACATATCTCCGCTCACATACACGATGAATACGCAGGTCGCAGTTTAACCTCCACCAACATGGAATGAAAAAAAAAAATAGTAGCTTACAAAAATGCATTGCCTGTAGCCGTTTCCATTGCAGCAAGATACATGTTGACAAATAAACGTTCTCATCAGCATAAAGTGGTAAATACTCCAATTTCCAAATTTATTCATGTTTTTGCCGAATATGTAAATTATACAAAGACCAGAAAACTTGCTGCCTTCTAGTGTGAGTCTTTTTAATTCGGCTTTGTGTCATTTCATAACGAAACTGAAGCTTGGTGAAATATGATTCTCTGCAATGACTACACTGGCATCCAAATCTGTAGGGGACATCTGCGAAAATTCGTCAGAAACCCAAGAGTAAAATTGACAACCTTGATAAAAATAAAAAATACATACGAAGCTTCATGTTACCGTTTAATTTGGTCAGCTCATAGATGTACTATACCATCGCATTTTTGACCTGTCACATCACATGTTTAACAACGAAGGAAAATCTCCCCTAGAACGCTACTAGAACGTGAACAGACAATATATTTATTTTTGTCATTTTAAACACATCAGTCCCTATACGTCTTCCTAGATTCATTTCCTTCCCGACAAAACCAACCTCAGAACACTGGACAATTTTACACATGTCGCCTGCTGTTTTGTCAACTGAGCCGTCTGTCACGCTCCCAAGTATGGAGGCCACTTAAGGCCATCATCACACTGTCGTACCATCGTACTATTGTTCCATCTCCCTACGACAGAACCACAGAGCGAAGGTTTGATAGTGCGAAGCAATTTATTCCATTGTTCCATGTCTTCATTCCGTCGCCTTCCCAAGAATCCTCGAGTGACCAGAGGAGTGCATTGTGCCCCCTACTTGCTCTACTCGCTGCTAATATTTGTCCTTGGTCGAAAATTTTGCCAAATGGTTGCTTTTGGATATGGAAATGAAAATGTGCTCACGTACCCATGTGGAAATGTCCACTTTGGTGCTTTACACTTTAAGTGTCGTAGGGAACAGTGATCAAAAGGAAACTGGAAATAGTAATACAATACATGTACCACAGTAGCCCAGTATTGTCCCATGTCGTAAAGCCTTTGATACAAGAGTGCGTCCTGATAGAACGGTATATATGTGCGAATATTCAATTTGAAAATGGCTTTTGTGGATACATAACCTCACTTTTCTGTACGTATACAATTCACTACGATGTCGTGTACATGACGTTGCATACCAAGCATCGAATTATGATAAGTTACAAAAGTACACTTTGTATATATGATTGTACAAACTGGTGTCCCGTAGACACTGTAGAATATGCACTGTGTTAGGTGAGTTATACACTTGTGGCGTGAACGTAGAGGATTTCACACCTCTGCAGAGGTTATCCCATATGAAAATCATAAAAAAGGATGAGTGCATTTGGGCTTGTAGTGAGCTCAAACTCAGAAACAACTCAGTAACCCTCCTTTTTTACAACTATAAAGACATATACATGTACTACCAACGGTAAAATAGAACAGAAATATATAACAATTTTGACTTATGTTTTGGATGTTGATCCAAGTTTGTGCAGAGGCGAAACAAACTAAATAGTAGAAATTCAGAGGGTGGAAACAGACCGTACAAAGTACATGGATAATTTAATGTTCGTGTTCTATCATCCCCTTCTCCGTTACTTCGTAGTTCTGTGTATTTTACATGTCTTTGTACTAGGGTTTTCATCACTTCTCAGACGGCCGTACATTTACCAGCTGCAAATCGTCGTACATTTTCGTGGAGAACGTCACAGCTCAGCTGTCCTGTACAACCTGGAAAAAGCCTGAGCCGAGAATAGACTGGAGTGGCGGAACTCAGCCAAGGAGGAATGTGACAAATCACAGATACACGTCAGTGGTGAGGTTCAACAAGATCAGCAGGACTGGCCCTGGAGTCTACACCGTGACAGATAGTAACAATGTGACGAGAGAAGTAGAGCGGACAGTCTGTGTTATTGTGTACTGTGAGAGAGCTTTTGTACTTTATTTATTCATCATGATTGTCAAAAATTTAAATGCTCAAATTTCTTAAAGTTATATTAACGTTACATCCAAAATGGTGTAGTTGACAAAATAGACTCAACTTGTGGACTTTTAATATGACGTGTCAAATTACTCAGTTCTGTGAACGTTTGTGTTTAAAAATGAGTGAACAGAACATTTTCCAGTAAGGGTCTGTCATTATGTGTAAAAGTGGCTACCTGGAGGGCAAAACTATAGGTAAGAATTAAAATGTTCAAATCTCATGGATTAAAGAACCTTACGGAAGTAATTATTGTACAAACTTTAGATAAATAAATACAGTCATGTATATTCACTTATTCTTATTAGTGGTGAAGTTACAGTTTGGCTGACGTAATCACGATGTCAGTATTATTAGTTTGGCCTATATGTCGACCTTCCTGGGGAATAGGGGTAGATATCTGGCTGAGGCCGAGGCCAGACATTTACTCGTATATCCCGTGAAGGTCGTTATGTAACAAATTTATCATCATGAACAGCATTTTCCCGACCTAAGTGTGAGAAAAACTAGTGCGTTCAACAAGAACAATGTTCCAGTAAACTCGCCGAGTTATCTCCCATCGTGTACGCTGGGAATGTCATGCATACTTATGTATCGTGAAATCTTCGTTTGTGTCAGTAAAGTCAAAACCCTCCAACACTGAAGAGAAGTTGTAAATGGTCTCACTTACAACAACATTAATGTTCACTGCCTGTTGTACAGGGAATAAACATAGGAAGTGTCATGTCACTACTGGGTGGCGTGTCAAGTCGCAACACCCGAGTTAGTAGTTCAAAGTTAAGCTCAGGATACGTGAGAGAAAAATGGAAGGCGCAAAAAGGGCACAACAGCCAGATAACGGTGATAGATATGATGCTGGTGTTTTTAAAGGCTATGAAAGCGTCGATTTGGATAACAAAGCAGCATACGACAGGGGAAAGCTCGGAACACAAGTCTCTGCCTATGTCGGCGAGGTTTCTTTCGTTCACCAACACAAGAGTCAACATGCTGAT
Organism: Acanthopleura granulata; assembly: GCA_016165875.1. Lineage (NCBI taxonomy): Eukaryota > Metazoa > Mollusca > Polyplacophora > Chitonida > Chitonidae > Acanthopleura > Acanthopleura granulata. Next base: position 33,807,253 of record JABBOT010000003.1, read on the forward strand.
CAACGAACAGAGAAGAAATTGATTTGTGTCTGGACACATTTCAAATGTCGATTTACCGGAAGGAATGACAGGCCCATTGAAGGGATGAAGATTTATGCAGTATGTTTGACCACGCTCGGCCTCATACGTTGATCATTTCAACCAATCAAATGAGTAGAATTTTCTTTGAATGGTGATCATAATGTATATACGTATTAAATATATGACACGTTCAGTCACGTGATTCCCTCACCGGTTCTGTAGGCTAAGTCGCTGATCTCGCCGAGTATGCTAAACAGGCTGAAATGTGTTTGTATACGCCACAGCCACAAATCCAGCTCTTCTTGTCTTCTTTTGCGCTTGTGCTTGTAAATCAGCGAGTTCGATGCCTACGAATTTGTGGTGGTTTCCGGGTATCCCGGTTATCGCCGACCATAAACTTGAAGGGGGACAACTTGATGTGAAGGTTCGAGGTAAGGTTTTTAATTAACTATTAAGTCACTTAATTTACATAATCTGGGAATGCCTGTCTTTGTTGTATGTGACCTGTCTGCTGTTCACGGCTTTTCTACTTGCACCTGTATTATACGTCTTATTGATTCTAAAATTCCAGCAAACATTGCTTATAATAATGAAAATACACCCGTTTTGTGAGAATTAAAATGCGTACGATGATTACAGAGTGTTTAATTATTTGTGCATAGAGAATAATGTCGTAACCTAATAAAAACCTAGCCATAGTATATCGTAAATAATTTTTGAAAGGTAGGCGTGCAGTTTGGATTACATTTACCTACATCAGCGTGGTAGCAGTACGTTTTTACCCCTGCAATTCTTTCCCAGCACCGCCACAATTCTCCAGCCAGATGAACAAACAAGCGGCAGTCCCCTCGGTGAATATGTTACACTGAGATTTAAATTTTTGTCTTACCACACCAGCGTGAACTTCACGTGGTACAAATTAAACAATTTCACAGCTGAAAGACTATCAGTCTCTGACAGAACAGGGAGACAGAACCGAGGTCACGTGATGAAAGCTGAGCATGAGTTTCAGTTTTACGACATCAAAGTTCTTCTTTCCGGTCATGTGCCGCAACCAGAATTCCTTGACGTTAATCTTGATGACTTCGGGGAATATCGATTTATAGTTGAAAATGACGTGGGATCGTCTGAGTTCAACTTGTCCTTTAATTTAATAGGTAATGTTACGTTCGAGTTATCTCTGTTAAGACAGGGGATTTTGCCAGCATTTACCACCCTGCACTTACTCTACCAGTCAACCTGAATGCTCTTGCGTAACGGAGGATAAAAGGATAAATGCATTGTAACTGAAACTGAAGTATATGCACTATCTGACTAATATAGAAGGGCTATTATTTTGAAATATTGACGCCATTTGCAAAGTCGTTAGATCACTAAATAGTGTCAAAACAATTACTTGAAGCATGTCATGTACATTTAAAATGCATTATTATTACAACACCTGTCTTAAATGCAGGCGTTACATGCCTACCTTCTATATTTCTCCTTTAAACACTTTGCAGAAACTCTGTCCAATACCCATTAGAATTTAAGGTATGCGTATTGAACTTACATTTCTGGACGGTTGTTGTACGAAAGGGAGTGGCAAATAATATAACTCACAAACCTATGAGCAACTTTCCACTACAATTTGTAAAACGATGATGGAACAAATTGCACAATATGTAATGCCGTTTAAGTGCACGCGTGGAGCGTAATGCACAGAGCACTCAGACTAAAACTGAGCATTCTTTTTCGTCTTATTTTCAGATCGTCCATGTCAGTCATCTCTAACAACCGCCCATTGTGAAAACCGCATAGCCTATGTGACGTGGACTTCATGTTTCAATGGCGGTTCCACTCAGACTTTTAAACTCCAGTACGAAAAGATGGGTGGTAGTTGGATTGTATACGTGATTATATACTAGATGGTATGGTTGTGTAGCGAGGTGGTAGAGGGTCTAGAGGAGGGCACACAATACAGCTTCAGGATGTACGGTCTGAACAGGTGGGAGAAAGAGGTGGGTCTGAACGGTTTGGAAAATTATTTCAGCATAAGTAAAATTTACTGTCAGAAATACACGTATATGTTCAAATTCTAGGCATTGACCTAAGACCGAACATGCCTTTCTCGTGGAAGATCTCTATCTGCAATTGCAAAAACTAAACCAGTATTTGGTCTTCATGTTAGCATTAATCCCTCTTGACGCACATGTATATTGGTCTTCGTTATTACAACAACCTGGAGTTCGGTGTTGCCAATTTGGCGATTTACCTGTTCAAGGGTAACATATGAACAGTTTCAGCCCCAGTCCCCTCAGCATCTCATCAGCCGGGAGCTGTAGCTGGCGGTGTGACGGCTGCCGTCGTGTTGATCATAGCTGTCATCGTCATAATCATTCTTCTGAAGATAAAACGACTTCAGACATCAGGTGACTTTTCACCTTTCTTCGATAACGTCTTTGCTTTCAATCTTTGTATCTAAAAAAAATAATGTGTTTATTTTACAACCCGCCCAACCCACCCTGGCTGGGCATGCGAACGACCGAATGGATCTGAAAGACTTCTGCACGAAATGGTAGAATATATCACGTCACCAATAAAGTTCACATACTGCTCTTTTGTGGGGATTCTCCAAGTGTAGTACAGCATGTAGCCAAAATACAAGTGAAATAATTTTATGGACAGCGAAAACCCCAAAACAAACATTCTTACCTTCCTTTTAATTTCATTGGATCATATTTGCATGTGTGAATAAACTACATTAATCATGATTAATGATCATGGTTTAAAATTGTTTTCTTTCACATAAATTAAAATAACTCAGTTGAATTCTTAATCAAAAATAATGTATTGTTCAAACAATAAGGTGACGTCACATCTATCGTGCACGTACGGATCTGTGGGTACCTGGAAGTTCATGTGTTTTCATGTGAGGATGAATATGTTTCTGGACATCTGTACACATGTAACCTGTGTTTACCCAGCTGTGTGTTGAGGACAGTTTGAGAACTGCAAAAATCACATTCCAGTGATAGTTTGTAAAGCAATATTCCCACAGTTTCAATCACTTTGGTATTTTCTGGCCTGATTGTGCCCAGGCTTACTCCTTCTGTTTTTCAGGCAGAGACACAACGCAATCACATTGTCAAAGGTAGGTTGTAACGTTGGCAACACGATGTACACCCAAAATTTTCAGGTAAAATCCACTTTTATTTGCAGTCTATACACAGGCATTTTGCGGACATGCCAGAAGAACAACTGAAATAGTGTGGTAGAATTACCAATGGCTTATACTTAATTAGTAGATTGGATCCTCAGAAAGCCATTTCCGGTTTCCTCCCCCAGAAATAATAACCGGTCAAATATTAGTGAAATATTCTTTAAGAGCGCGTTTAACTCCAAAAAAAAAAAGAAAAAAAATATTACTTGAATAAAACTTCTATGGTTTATTTTATGAATGACACACGTCATTGCTTAAATTCGCTTTCCCGGAGTTATACATGCGGTCAGAATTGCATAACATATATTATAACTGAAATATGTCATAAGGATTCAACATTGTGCTTGCCTTCCCGTCCAGTCATTCCTCACCTCAAGCTTTATATTATTACATGCACTTTACCTTGTTTCATGAACCAGGTAGTAATTATAGAAACTAGTCTGGTAACGGGTTGTATTAATTACTTGAGCGAGTTTATTTTATGTGTTTTAGAATACCTCCCAACCATGAGGAAATTGGCGGAGAATTCCAGCGCTTGCATGGCTGGTAAGATTAGAACTTCTAGCCTTTCATTATGGTCAAAAACTATAACACTTTCAGTGGGCATTCCAAATCACTACGGAATATATTTCGTTGTAGCGGGAGTGAGTGGATATGGTCCTTTTTACCGTGAACCATTTTTTGAGCTGTGCCCAGATGACACCAATCATGACACCGTGTCTCCGTAAGAAAACAACAGGTCATCAGTACAAAGATCATCCCCATATCATGAGTCATAAGCCAAGAGACATGAAAAAGTATCGATGTTAAAGACTGTGGTGCGGCTTCTATAGTAACCTCTTCATATTGTGCAGGCAAGGAATATATATAAGCCATGCGTTCACACTTGGGTTTGCTTTCAGCGCCTGTCTATCAAACCCTAAGCCTGTCATCCTCTTCCCCTGAGGTCCCTGTCTATGTTAATTCGTAAGTAAATACATGTCATGTGATAATTCATGGTTAAACATGACACTTATCCAAAATATGCACTTTCTCATTACTGGTACTCATTTTTGTTTACTAATGACATCTTGCCTCTTTCGAGTCTTTTCGTCCCTACATTTGTGGTGACTGACGCAGTTCACTGTTTCTGACGTCTAGATAATTGTATTCAGGGTTATTTTTGGGCCAAGAGATTAGACTCATGGGAACAATTCACGCAGGAATATATGGGTTCTCAAACCAAACACCTATCTTGCTTTGGTTTAATCAGCTTGGCTTTGCTACCCATAAAGTAACACAATTATTCTATTAAATGTCCATATTACCGAGTATGAGAACACTTCCACCACCACTACAGAACATGATTTTACAGGTACTAGTATATGGTGATAGCCATGACAATGTGCTTGCTGTGAAAACTGGATAAATTTTAGGCAACGCTGACATAGCTGTCAAAATTTGTGTGTTTCTTGTCATAAAGATTCCCTGCAAAAAGGGACTTGAAAAAACGCCCTGGGTTAATTTGATAGGTTTCCTTTTTTTAGTCTGTCGTTAAGAGTATTGAAAAAATGTCCTAGTTCGTGCCTGTGTTGGGCTCCGTTCTGCATCACACCTGCTTCATTTCTTCTGTTGTCAACCAAGCCTATGAGAGACTGAATCCAGCACCGACACTTGACATCAATCGTCTGTATGAAAACACCGGGTTGTCCTAAATGTCTGTCTGATTGACTGTTAAAATGATAATGAATACAGTCGGTTTGCGACGAAGTCATTGGATTCCATAGGAAACAGCGAAAGCTTTGTTATTTAGCCGGACTCAACACGTTGGTACATACATACTTACACGTGACGTTACACACTCTTAGTTGTTTGTTAAATTTGTGATTCTTTAAGCCTCTGTGTCTTCCTTAATTCTCACTTTTCTCAATTTGTGTTTATTTTAATGATCTTATCGTATCTGAATTTTCAGTATCGGATAACCCTTAGTAGAAACTGTTTATTCTCCATTCCACTACGAATAGGTGCTGTAAATGTTGTTTTAGAGGGTATACACATGTAGATAACAAAATAGACTGTGTTTTCCAATTTGAAGTAATTTAGTGCGCAGGTAAATTTTTTTATCAGAGTATGATTAAGAGAAGACAAATCCGATCATGCGCATAATATTTTATAGACTCATGTTTGATCTTTATATTAAAAGAATATCAACGTAAATCTTTATTTTCTTGGGCTTCGCCTAAATATCAGTGATGGCCAAAGTCATTTTAAATTGAATGTTTTGCGCGGGAGACTGGTCGGTTTTAGGTATAAAAACACTAATTAGATTTTGTATCCATGATTCAGGCACACAGAAAACAAGGGAGACTGGTAGGGAGTTAATGATGTAACTCCGAATAATGATGCCATATTGGTCAATATTTCGGTTTAATACCAAATCATTATGAAAACATGAGGCATTGGCATTACAGAGGACTATATATATGCACAGTGAACTGTGTTAACGATAACGCCAAAATAAAAGATATGAAAATACGAAAAACAAGGAAAGCTAGAAATACACAAACTAGCATGAACAATGAGTGCAGCAATGGGAGGAGGTACTTTGTTGAACACATTCAGTTGTTTACGGGCACAAAGTCCAGAGTTAAGTTCAAGTTTCTTTGAAAGAGCTTCTCTGGACAGAAGCGTGCGCCATTGACTGGCTCTGTCAGTGATTTCTCTGGTACGTAATAAGGTTGTATAAAGGCTGGTGAATTGGGTAGGCTATGCAGTTTCATGCTGACAAAGTGCTGTGTTATCTATTTGACCGAAAAGGCCGACCCCAATAGTGCATTTTATATACAGGTAAGGATTTGAAAATGTTACTTTCTTGGTGCTGAAATTTCATTTTTTTTCTAGTAGGATATCGTCTTCCCTTCGGAACAAACCTTAAAATATCATTCTTATTAGATCTCTCTGAATCAGACAAAATTACTGACTTGGAGGAAAGTTTAGGTCAAATACAGTAACTTAAGTCAAGCCTTTAAATAATCTTCTAATTTTACTTTAATATAATGCCCATACTGCAATGGTCACTCTTTCGGCAATGTTTCCAAAGATCCCCCGATTCTTTCTGTGGTTCTGGCAGCAGGAAATGCCATAAAAGGAAACCTTCTACAGCTGGAATGTCGTGCTGAAGCTGTTCCTCAAAACTACACGTACTCCACCTGGAGTCGTACCATTGGAGACCGTCCTGTGGCACTGACAAACCACAGCTCTGGGAAATCTCTGTTCAGATGACGTTCAGAGACCAGGGTGTATACCGGTGTGGAGACAGTTATGGGTTTCGAGTTCAGTGGGGACAACTGCATCTGAAGGTTCAAGGTAGGGCGTTTACTATGTTTTAGATAACTTGTTAAACATAGCCTGTGATTCCATCCCATAGCTGCATTTGACGTCTCTGTTACTCATGGTTTTTCCACTGTACCTGAAATATACTTCGTATTGATTCTAAAATTCCACCAAGTATTTTTGTGATAATAAAAGCACGCCATTTTATGAAAAATGGAAACATTTACCATGAATTCAGTAGCGTAATTATATATATATTTATATATATTATATATAATAAACACATCACAGTAAACATCGTAACCTAACACAAAACTGGCCATTGTAAACCATGGATATCTGCTGTTACATTCGCATACATTTCTGAGTACATTAACCATCGTACACTGATACGTTATACCTGTCCGTATTCTTTTCCCAGCCTGACCACAGTTTCCCAACCAAATCAACCAACAAGCAGCAGCCCTAGGTCAAAGTGTCAAACTGATGATTAAGTTTGTGTCTCATCTTCCCTATGTGATCCTCACGTGGCACAAACTGACCAATGGCACAGCTGAAAGACTAGCTGTCTCTAACACAACAGGGAGAAAATACAGACGTCACGCGAAGGAAGCTGTGCACGAACTTCTGTTTTATGACACCCAAGTTCTTCTTTCTGGGCACGTGGCGGAACTAGAAATCTCGGACGTTAATGGTGATGACTTTGGGGATTATAAATTTATAGCTGAAAATGACATCGGATCGTCTGAGTTCACTGTGTCCTTAAACTTAATAGGTAATATATTCTTCTTACTGTCCCTGCTTGAGATTTATGGAATTTCCCGAGAGTGTGCGTCTTATCATTTCCTCTACCAATAAATCTGACAGAGCGCAGCGTAAGGGAAAAACAAACAGAAACACGGGTCAAATAAGTGAATGCTGTTCTCTGTCAAACAGGAAACTAGTAGTTAGTTACAACATGTTGAAGACAACTCGAAGATGTTTTCAACGTGCATCCCCTTGTTTTCGCGGTTTATGATTACTGGCATTCTCAATCTCTCAGTGTGAAATTTGGCTCCCAAATATCAGTGTATAAAATTCAGACTTTTCAATAAGAAAATTCAACCTATGTGTAACTTTTGAGACACCCTATATTTATATGCCGTTGTATAATTACATTCCACATCACCTCCTTAGCATAGACCTTGCATGCTTAGGTCCAAACTTTTGAATAATGTGAAGTATTTACGTCGGTTCAGTAACTGAAGCTTAAATCCATGTACACGTGTTTGATTGCCTGATTGGTGTACAAGCACTATCACCCAGAGTAATTTACAGCCTCAGCAAAGTCGCTAACAAAAGTTGTTAGGTGGTAAGTACTTCAGACATGTTGTGTACATTTTGTAATATTATAAGAGCTTTATTATGACATTTCCTTTCCCAAATGTTCCATTCACTCCTGCCTTGTTTTGTAATCATTTTTAATCCGTCGCAGACCCTGTTTAAGCCCCATTAGAATTTCTACTACCTGTTCATACTTTCGTATGTTGACGATTAATTACAAAAAACAAAGTATCAAGTGTAGTTTAAATACACAAGTGGAGGAAGCACCCAATGCACAAAACACGATTAAAATCAGTATACTTTTCCACTGTCTTATGTTTCAGATCGACCATATCCGCCTTCTTTGACATCCGTCCTTTGTAAAAACCATGATGCCAATGTGACGTGGATTTCGTGTTTCGATGGCGGTTCCACACAGACATTTAAACTCCAGTACAAACAGAAGGGTGATAGTTGGGGTGTATTAAATAATAGTATACCAGACCCGGGAGAAGGTATGGCTGTGAGCCACGTGGTGAAGGATCTCGAGGAGGGGACAATCTACAGCTTCAGGGTGTATGGTATGAACAGGTGGAACAAAAGTGACACGGCGGAGACGAGTTGTACAGGTTAATTGGACGTTGGTGTAGCATGTCAACATGTGAACATAAAAATGTACACTCTTGATATCGACGTAGGCTAACAGGTAAACACAACCTTTTTGTATCAGGTTAAGCATAGATAAGTCAACAGAGGCATGGAAATTTATAGACCACCTGCATCTTCCAGATAACTGTGAAAGAAAGATGGCGTGCTATGGAGAACTTATGCGAGTTAAAGTATATATTGTATGTGACAACTTTGTACAATTTAATGCTAAAATTCTAGAAACTTGTTCTATTTGTAGTGATGGGATTGCTGTCAGTATATATTTTTATTAATATATTTGTTTCGTGTTTTACGCCGCTCTCAAGAATATTTCATTTACATGACGCCAGCCAGCCGTATTATTTCTATGACAGTTGTTCAACACCGTACTCAAGAAGTTTCCACTTATACAAAGGCCGTCAGCTTTACGGGTGGGGAGACCCGGAGTGCCTGGGGTATACCACCGACATTTGGCAAGATACTGTCGAACTTTCTCATGAATATGTGACCTACAGATATGCACACGATCTTGGTGAATGCCTAGTGGCCTTCAAGGAACAGGAATTGCGCAAGGGGCCACATGAGCGACACCGACGGATTATCGTCAGTTAAGAACTTAAGACAGTATCTAAGCGCTTTGTGAAATAAAAAAGCAAAAATGGATATTACGATATTACGCATATTTAATCTTAAACCTATAATTTCTTTGTTTTACAGTTTCTGCTGTATGGAAGCGTAGCCCCTGACCCTGGGCCATCTTAGTGGCAGGCGGTATTTCCTGAGGTATAGTTCTGCTCGGAGCTTCCCTTGCTGGCGTGGTAATCCTTCGAAGAAGACGTCGAAGTAATGAGAAATTATGAAATAACCGATATAAGTTACAATCGTCTAATACATAGAATACACACGTGCCAGCAGTAGTCCAAAGCGAAGCATTCAAGGACGTCAGTTAACTTCTTGAATCCCTGTGTTATTCTCTGTTGATCTTTAGTAAATTGCACGATTTGTGATTGTTGCTTTTGGCGCTTTAGAATATCTGTGCTTCAAATTGATCTGTTTAGCGGCATTCTTCTTACCATCCTCCGACTCTCCCTGAAACATTGCAGTGAAAATACAGAGTCGTACTGAAACTTAATGTTTCATTAAATAATTAATTAATATTTTCTTCTAATAAATCTGTCTCTGTATGACATAAAACTTATAGTTGGGACAACGGTAAAATTATGGCATGAGCCTTGATGTTTTGAAAGCATGAACTAAGTCTTATTTAAAGGCCTTTGAAAACATCAGTGGAGATGTGTGTCAGTCTTAATTCCGTTAATTCATTCGTAGCTTACAAGGATAATAAAATTCCAAATAAATATGGAAATTATTTACGTGTACATAACCGTACATGGTCGATGTACGTCTATGCTGTTCACTTTCTTCCAGGGATTCGCTCCTCACGAGAAAACGAGTAAGTTTGTTTATTACAAGCGCTTCATATGCACGTAAGTAAATGTGCTTATTATTTTGATATCCACGTATAATAAAGTGTCTCATGTGTTAAACAGTTGCATGATCAGAACATACATACAGTTGAAGGGTGGTGTTTAACCTGGGGCTAGGGGCCGTATGTTAATCGTGTTGAGTATAATCGCCTCCTTGGATATATGAAAAGTTACAATTAAAGCAAAATAATTGCTTCACGACATGACATCACCGGCGTATTTTATGTATGATGTGTGTCTCGAAACGGCCAAAACATTGAGGAACAAGAATGAAGCTTGAAAATTCAACTATTTACATGGGAAGCTTTATGTTGATGAGAGTATTTATATGTCAACAGGTATCTGACAGTGATAGGAGCGTCTGTCAGCAAAATGCATATCGCTCATCTACCTTATATGTTTCTGTTCTGTTAATTGCGTACTTGTTAAGGCTAAATTCCTACATGTATGTGTAGCTAGTCACGGTTTTAGGCATATGGGTCGCCTTTTATGTGCAATGAAGGGGTGTGAACAGGCGAGGGATGCCTTTGGTGGCGGTTGCAGACTCGTGCACACTCACGTTTTAAAACGGGGATGCATCTCGTGTCAACTAAAGTGTTTAAATATGATAATAATACTTTGGTGATCCACTTCTTAACTATCTAAGAGCCTTGTACTCTATATACTGAAAGCGCGGCGTAAGATTTCATGTGTGTAGATATAGGTACAAATCCCATTTATCCTCTCAGCACATTTGTCAATATATTCTTCAAATATGACTTTAAGACTTCCCCTCAATGCATTAAATATTAGATTTTAATTATTTAATTATGCGGTAGTTATTTCCTGCTATGCGCAAGATCTTTTCCCCATATGATGGCAGTCAGTTTATCGGTGGACACAAAAATGCCTGGTGTAAACCATATCTTAATCTTTGACAAGTTACTGACACACTTTCCCATGAGCCAGTTACACATGTTCTCTTTGCAGAAGGTTAATAAATAGCATCGTCGAAAGATTAGTGTAAGGAACATTTAGGAGAAAGAATTCAGAAATTCGCTCGCAATCCTGGGACTGACCTCGATCTGTGTTTGTCCCAACATTTTGCAGGACAAGCATCGTCAGCAATCGACCACTACCAGCTGCCCACTAAATAATATTTATTTGTCTGTTTAATTGTAATATAACGACATACCCAGGGATTGTTCACTTATACGATGGTGGTCAGTTTGAAAATGATGGAGGAAAACCGGAGTGTCCGGGTAAACTGGCCATTTGAGGCCAAAAAACAAGTCACTCTCGAGCATTTCCACGCGTGACATATGGACAAGTCGTCTTCAGCAAACTTTTGACTGTACAAACGGCCACACGCACATCTAGGAGCCCGCTGAACATGCGCCCTGGCAAACTTCAACGTGCATCATGGCGCCATCTTTTTAAAATTATGTCCCTGTGGCAAACTTCCTGCAAAAGCACATCCTGACCGGATTATCATATTTGAGTGCTTGTACATGAATCTCATGTATCAAACAAGACCAAACAGATGCAGACAGGTAAGGAGTCAAAGCAATACTTTAATTACATTAATTACACATCGTCCGGTTTCCCATAACACCAAAACAGTCGTCTGAGGTAAGGGTCAGTCGTGTCGGTGTATTTCTTACGACACAAACAGGCCTCAGGCTCACATGTACAGGATTGCCTTACTTATTCACAAGCGAACAGTTTAGCTAACAATGACCTAGCAGAGTTACCTGTGATCGAACTTTGACACGAATTTTACTTCCTGATGTTCACTTTAAGATTTTGTGTGTACGGTTCGGCCCTGGAGATTTCACAGGCGAAATGTAGGTCGCTTCAATCGCAGCGCTGGAGGTACGTTCGCTCTAAGTCTATGCTGTAGACATGAAAGTTCGTCACTGGATGTATTAATTGGATGAACCAAGATGAAAAGTTTTATACTGGCGTTTGTCTGCTTGTGGCAAGGTAAGTTATGTACCTATACACTTCAGATATAGATTATGATAATCTACAGGTATACTCATTCAACACTGTTAAGTCTCTTGTTGTTTTCGAGGACAACAGGCTGTGTAACATGAAGTCAGTATCGTCCCGTTTATTCTCGCTTGACTGAGCGTATCAGAAACTCAACAATGCGCAGGACATTTTAACACGCTTTGGAAAAGGTACAGGAATGGGCGGACGGCCCCTTCGATATCTATGGGAAATCGCTCAGACCTATCACCAAACTGCCCACCTTGACCAGCTCTGTAAGCATTGAATACCCAGGGGCCTGTTTGGCAAACGAGGTGTAGGTTATATCAAACGTAACTGCCATGACAAAACATACTATAGGGACACGTCGACAATGTATTTAAGTTTGACAAAACGTTACACCCTATTCGTAAAAGGGGACCCTGATATGCGGTCGAAGTTCACCTATAACAGGTGAAGCCCATGAAACGCTCTAAACTATTACAATATTTCTGACTACTTATAATAAAACCTCCAATTCTTTCTGTTGGGCCATGATTTTAAGAGAGAAGGATTGTCAGGTACCTGGCAGAGGTAGGTGGTTTACACTGATTTCTTCCACACGTAAACCTGTTTGCTATCATATAAGTGAAACACTCTTAAAGCGGGGAATTAAACGCCAATCAGTGAATCAATCATAAATAATCATAAAGAAATCAGTACTTAGGTATGTTTCAAGCTTTAATGTATAAATCTGTTTGATAGACATAACATCTATTTCGCCACAGCCAAGTTCCACCCTTGTATAAGTGAAATATATATTTTGGAATCAAATGTTAAATACTCTCAAGAAAATATGTCGCGGGGAACTTCATCTACAAGTACACGGCACAGTATTGTATTGCCATCTAGACCCCGAGAATTGGGATCAGAAAAGTGTTGAAAGAAGTCTGTGCAGGGTTAACACTAAACTCCAGTGTCGTGTGTCCTAGCGAATTTCTGTGATCACGTGTATGGCACGTGTTTATAACATAGACATGAAATTTGATATGAAATATAACTGTTACTAAAAGAAAAGCCCTATAAATGCATGAATAAAACCCCTTACCTGGTCTGCCACGACTCGCATCCCTACAACAGTGCAGGACAGTAACACGCATAACTCAAGTAACGAGTTTCAGTCATTTCAGGTACGCTTTCTCTCGATTCCACTCACACTTCGAGTCGGTGCATTACATCAATACAGAAAATAAACAAATTCCAAGTGCTAACAAGTGTTTACCATCACGACGACGTAAGCGGTGATGCTTATATGGCATGGATGTTTATAATATTTTAATCAGGGTTAAACCTCATTAGGCATGTATGAAGAAAGTACAAGGTAGATAGTGTGACCATAACGTTCACATCAAATTCTATATCAATTGCTGTAAATACAAAGGGCTACAAGAACGGTGAGCAAAAGCCAGTGTCATAGTTGGCATAATGTATCGTCCTGTCAATTTACCACTGTTGGGGCTCAATTCTAACTGTTCATGTAAATGCTTAAACAATTCAAGTTCAGCTGATGACTTCCTCTGGGGCCGTACGTCGGAAGGTCCTCTAACAACCTGCGGACGGTCGTGGGTTTCTCCCGGGCTCTGCCCAGTTGCCTCCCACCATAATGTTGGTCGCCATCGTATAAGTGAAATATTCTTCAGTACGACGTAAAACACCAGTCAAGTAGATAAATGTATAAATGATCCCAATGACCTTGAAGAAAAAGGGCGCTGAAAATCAGTAGATTTCTTCCTTATGCAAATTTGTAAGTGTGATGTAAGTTTGGCGAACATTGGATATACCGTTCGAGGCATAGAGATGTGGAAAGACAGACGGACAGATGGACGGACGGACACCGCCAGCTACGACAATACACCTTGGCTAAAACTGGCCGAGGGGTAAAAACGGTTTTTTTTAGGGGAGACAACCCGCGTAAATATAAGCAGTGATGATTTTGCTCTTGTAACAGACCTAACTACTTTGCAACATCATTTCATGTATTTCCTGAATGAGTTCATGTTTTATCAAAATCTCTTAAAATGTGTTATTCAATGTACTTATCTCTTAACGATAATTAGGCAATAACCTATTTGTACTATTTTGGTATGTTTCTAATATATTTCTCATTTTCTTAATGAGCTAAATATGAAACATCGGCTTAAAGTCAGGAGGTTTATCAGGTACCGCCGGCGAAGAACGGTGGCTTCCTCTGCGCTCTGCACGGTTTACTCCACCCACAACCCTGTCCGAGGCTCAAACCGAGTCAGATATATACTTCTACAATAAATCAGCCGTTTCTCCCGCTTTATGGCTCAGAGTAATGCATTCTACCGCAAATAAACCCGAGAGTATCTAGGTTAACACAACTACTACTCCCCAAAAGCAACAACAAATCCATTTCTAAAACATTTTTAAACATTATTATCGGGACTTTCGAAAGTGACGTGCCATTTATGATGTGCCCTAATATACTGTTAATATGCCTTCCAACACAATTTGTATGTGCTGCGTTTGTCATGAAAATTTGGCTTGGTGATGTTGGTCATTTTTGGGGTTACTTAAAGCAAACACAGCTCAGAATCATTTCTTCAGCTAGGATACTACCGCATTTGTGGTAGTGAAAGGTTTGTCAACTAACTTCTTTATTTTCAAACCCACTCATCTGCGCGTCGGCCATTTTGGAATGGATACATTTACCTACAACATCCTGGGTTCTGTGTGTGAATGGTGTAAGCTGCCAAAGCTGACAAGTATTCAAGCAGGAAAAATAACATGGGGTTTCCCTCGACTGGGTTGTATGCGCTGACACCATAAAAATACTACGTTGGAGTCAAATGTGATTTTAGAAACCAGGAAGTTCCGTTATTCTAAATAAATATTCTAAAATTCGTAAATTTGCAATAATACTGCGTCTTTCGCCGTTGTTAAGGTGCATATTGTGCTTAAACCTGACGCCAGCAAAATTAATAGTAAAGGGTCATCTGATTTTCATGGATACCTTTCTGGTTGTAGTCAAGTGTACCATACATGGGTAACTCGCCATAAGTACGTCGACATGAAGATAAATCCAAGGGAGGTAAGGCTGAGAGCAGCATTCGATGTTGTGACACGACATAACATTCTCTGATAACTCATTACATTTTAATGATGTTTGCAATGACCCAGCAAACACAACTAAAACAAATACACGTGTGTAGTCTACTGGAGTATAACATTATTGCTGGTTAGTGTAAGTTACATCCATAATGTATGCGGAGAAAAAAACCCTACATTTACATGTTAGAATAAGCTGCAATATCAGGTACGTTTCTGAAGCTTCTTGGATTTAGTGTTATTTGGTTGTGTTCAGATGAATTATTGTGTATTTCTCTTTTGGTGAAATTGCCAACACTAATAGTCCACTGGTGTTTAGAATAACCAAAGAACTGCATAAAGATTCTTTCATGTAATGGCAGCATTACTAGAGTATATACAATGACTTAAATAGCTCTACTAGACAGGCAATTCAAAGTACAGCGTAGTTTTAGGTACATAACCCGCTTCACCCCTGGCCGATGTATTCAGCGAATGAGCTTACTTCTGTTTATTTCAACACCAAGCACATCTCCTTGTCTGCTCCATCGGATTGACCTACAAAGAACCCAAGCGTGGAAAATTACCAACGTGAACCATGTAGTATTGGCCTGACAACTGGCAGACGAGCAGATAAACACTGAACTATATATTTACCAACCATCTATACACGTCTATATTTCAATGGTTACGAAATGGGCAGCTCTTTTGGCAGATCTATGCCTTTGATCATATAAGTTCGGCTACATGCATACATGAATAAAAGGTAGTGTTTTCAAAGCTTTTCATAGTTGAGGTCTATTTGCCCCAATATCAATACTGCCAAGGCGGGGAAAGAAATTTATTCACGTCAGTTAGCAGATAGTCCTAACACATCTCCTAACACCCATATCTGTACAAAGATGACCCAGCATTTAATATCACTGCAATTTTTATTAACTAATCCTGCTGAAGCTATGCTGCTAATGGGGCATGTAAGTTGTTATTTCTCAAGCACTTACATGAACAGTTAGAATAAAATCCTAACTTAAATAAATTGACAAGAGGTCGGATTTCACCGGTAACGCGTGACTGTTTGACAACTGTCACACTGTCGGTACTGCTTTGGGGTTATCCTTTACATTAAAATGAGTGTAACTTTGAATACTGAAGTCATGTTTCCTGATATTCTATATTTCGATGCACTATGTCGTGAGCGTCAGAAATATACCGCTAACAAACAAGCTTACATACATATACGGTAACAATGGTAAGTGTTATGATACACAAGTTCACATGTCCTTGGCGTGGTAGTCAGTATACTGGCAAAACTGAGAGATGCCTAACACAACGCCCAACGGATCACTGCACTAGTAGCAATAGTGAAATTCATAAACTTTATTTCACAACTTTTCAATGCAGGCATTTGGACTATTCCTGACAGACTCACTAATTCCAACTTTACCCGATATAGAACACCTATCATCATGCTATTGAACAGCACTACCATTATTGACAGGTCTAACCACTGCACTTTCTTACCATCTGATAAAGCGTTTGCTATCCAATTCAAATCACCTACATATACACTAAATCATGGGCTTAAAACCCACTGGGGGAAACCACCCCCGCCAGTTTTAGCCACCTACTTGCTTTCATTCTGCTACATATACCTTTTTTTGCCATTGTTAACGAATCCCACCTTTTTATGTTGCTTGCTGCAAACGCAGATACCCTCTGTGTTCAGCCACTTTTCATTTTTTGTATGTTATCATCCCTTTACGCTCATGCGTCTCTATACCTGTCCTGCATACGTTATCCGTGTTCTCGTCGTACATGCATGTAAAATTCTTTGTATATCAGGTAGCGTTTTATTCACTTCTTCTGTGTTTATGTCTACCATTGTAACCCTATAGGTATGAAAGCCTGTACATGTACATTCCTGTTAGTGGCCATTACGACAGAAAACGTCATTCAATCCCCCACCGACAAACACACTTCTTATTAGCAGTATATACCTGACAATAGCAACATGGTGCACCGACATATAGAATATCACAAAATTTAACTTCAGTATTCGTACATACACTCGTTTTATTCTAACTCAAACTGCTCTGTCAGTGTACTTCATCTTACCCTCTAGATGCTCTAGTTCTTTATACTTATCATGTTGCATTGAGTGTAGTTCTTCATACTTATTACGTTGCCTTAATCACAAGAGGCATAATTTCAAATTTCGAATTTTAAATTATCCTGATCTGGACCGTAATGTAGTAAAGGGTCTTGCACGAGACCTATACATATCTCGCCTGGTTGCATTTGTTAGATTTTTTTGTAAAATGTGATGACCTGAATCTCCGACACAAGTTATTCATCCAAAGCCAGTATATGAAATACATTCCATCAAGCCCCTTCACTCGAAGTTTTGTTAAATTCTAAAGGCGGTATGAAACTCTGCGTGGCACATAAAAATACAAAGATAAAAAAAAGTTATAAATACAAAGTGTTTTATAGTTGTCATAGTTGTATCTAGTTCTGCATAACCCGTGGTTAGGGGTCCGATAAGCGTTTATGTTTACTAAATCAATATCCTGCTTTTTCAGTTGCAATCAAAGCGCTATTGTGAAACCAGTATATAGATCCATCCAAAAATTGTCCACAGAGTGCGAGTTTGGAATTTCCATTAGATGTCATGCCTAGAGAATAAACTGTCATCATAGCATCACTGAAAACTAATGACTGCTTTTCTCTCACAAGTTCATGTTACCGACTCTGTTTATACATCGTTACTTGTTCCTTTGGGAACCCTGTATGATTTACGAGTAGCATGCGAATGTCGGATTTGACCCTTAGGTTAAAGAAGTTCTAAAAAAAAATCGAATCAAAAATATACTGTAGACTTATTTATCATTGTGAGGAAGGAAGAGAAAGTCGTCAATCTATGCGATGAGGTGTCGCCTCAGTTGTCGTCCTGTTATTTCGCTTCTCTGGAAACCCGTGCTAACTGACCACATATGTTTAGACATCAACCATTTCAGGATCAGCAGAAAGTGTTTAGTAACTGTTGAAAGCATTCAACCTGACGAAGAAGCGATCTAATCTCAGTACATGCTAGCCCCTGTAAACCTCGGTATTTTGAACTTGGAGCTGGTATTGCCATGTAAGGTCTGTAACGCCCTCGTAGGTAAATAACCCAGTTACCTGATGTTCTTTACTGAATCACCGTTACGTACTCTCCATTTACTTCTAGCCAGGATCAAAACAGGTTGTAGAAACACCTGTGCTATGGTGCAAGTTAAGACTGAAACGTTGTGGGCTAAAAGACAGGTAGTCTGAAAAAAGCTTCTCCTTTATACATGACCCGAATTAATTGTTACCATGACTACACCTACTGAAAACGACAGCCGAGTTCTGGTCACAAATAGGGGTAGGGTTAGCAGTGGATTTTCACACACCTCAATTTCATTGAGGCAAACAGTGCCTTTATGACGGAAATATGTACCTGTACCTGTACATATTTCGTAGGCACCCGTAGGCACCCGAACGTTTCAAAAGAGGCCAAAGCGAAATAGGTCAAGCTGGGTAGAGACATAAATGTAAGTGGCCTCAGTTCGCATATCTCCTTTATGGCTTTCAGCGAATTGGTAGTATGGTGAACATCAGTCGATGTGACACGACTGAGGAAAGTGTCCATTAGTATATACCTTGTATGTTGTTGCAGGACTGCTTTGTAACACAAGCCAGAGTTGTCTTCCTTGTTTCTATAGTATTCTTAAACCGTACTAGGAAATAGTATATAGCTTAGAAATCAGGTGTTGTGCCTTTGAACAGAACTGCTAGCCAGTTCTGAGCTCGACAGTGCCCTTTCTAAATGTGGTTTTATGATAGAAAAATCCAAGGCAAAGAAAGGATTTTTACACAGCAGTCACTATAAACGTGAAAACACTCAAAATTTATTTTATAAAAACTAATAAAAACCTCTGCTAAACGTATGGATGAAAACTCGAAAATATGCACCTACAGCTGTAGTTTTTGCAATATGAGTGTTTTTTCGTATTGTATAGAAATATTGACTACATAACACCATGATAAAAAACTGAATGAAAAAGAAAACGAGCAAAACGCCTACCTCAAGCGTTCTTATCGTTATAGCCCATATACTACATATAAGAAGCAATCTAACGTAATAACAATAAAATTGGATTTACTGATTATTTATATACATATTTTCTCAAGAAGATTTACAAGAACTTTTAGTACAAGGTTTCCAGAAAACCTCACAATCGATGATAATATTCAGGCCAAACTGATTATATAAGAAAAGAAAATGTGGACGATATGTGTTTGTCGCTAACCCACTTTCCCGATGTTCATTTAGAAAAGGACATTTACCAATGAACTGACGTCAGCCCACCATGTGATATCACCCTCATCCTTACTACTGCCGGTCTATCGCTGTCTGAGAGTTGAACAAGCCATTTGTTTGTCATTTTCCCTATCCGATAGTGGTACCCTTACCAAACATTGAGTAAAGCCTAGCAATATAAGATGCAGTTTTATCACATGTTTTCTTTTCCTCTAAGATATTATAGTTAAAATAGGTTAGGGAAGTGCAGTGTTAACAAAAAAGAAGGCGAACTAATTTAGAAGAAAGTGGGGGTGATAGCCTGCTGATTGAACAAACCAGGACACGCACAGAGAAAAAAAAACCGAAGTTACAAAAGCCTTGGATTACGGGATGGCGTATTCGGACATTATTATAACCTCTCTCTAATTTCTTCGTTTTCTCCATTTCCCGTTTTCTCCCTTCACTACCCGTGCCGTGTTGTTAATGTGCTCCTGTACATTCTTTAATATTATTGAATTCATTTCAGTTACACACTGTCGTCAAAATGTTACCTGGTAGTATCCCAGTCGTATTTTCACGAGTGCCGCTTGTACGCGTGGATGTTTCTGAAAATAAGTTTTCAGATTTTCAGATCAGATTGATGCTCACAGAAATAAGAAGTCTGCAAACACGAGTTGAATATTTCTGCTGCATGTATAAGCGGTAGGCTGCTGTGCTCTAGAGAACATCCGGTGGCGCATAAGTACTTCTGTAGCACAGGCGACAGTCACTGCTTATATTAACTAAATATATTATCCGTTCGAGAAAGATATTTCTATACCTCATTATTAAGTGCAATGTAACTAAGACGAAATGCACGATATGCAGTTACTTATTTCTATGGCGTTAACTGGCTAACACGGAGACGGAAGCAGATATACGTGTTTTACGACAGTGAAGTCTACGTTCAACTGAGTGACCTTGTTGTCAAGTGATCTTGTTATCAAGTGACTGTTATAAAGTGACTTTGTTATCAAGTTTGGGTACTTCGGGGCCAGGCGAAATCTATATCGCGGGATATCAACGTCATCAAGTAAAAAGTTGGTAATTCATGCAGAAATGGACAGATTGACTGTTTTGCCAGCATAGAAGTGCATTCGCCATTAAATTCATTACTCGCGTCTGTTTACTTTTTGAGATAATTTAGCAAATATTGTATATTTTTAGGATTATTTTATGACATGCACAACGAGAGTACAGTAAACAACACAAATTCTTGCATCTGTTTTGCTCTGGCAGATTGTGATGTTTACGAAGAATACGAATGGCCCTTAATGATTTTTGGTGTACAACAAAATGGCCCATGGCTCTGAGGGAGGGGGGGATTATTAACATCCGAAAACAACTGTCTAGATTTTATTCCCTGCAACATTTTCATTATGTTTGTCTGAAAGGCATAAGAAGCAATCTCTGATGCTGGCATTTTTTACATATCTTTTATTTAGCTCTTAGAGAATAGTGATATTTTTGTGTATTACAGTTACTACTTTCAAACCGTGTTAGAGTTTGTGCGAAGAAGACATTCGCACTGACAAGAAAACACCCAATAATTGGAAAATCATGACTTTTTTGACATAAAAACGACACGGCAAAATAGCAACCAAAACCAGAAAGGAAGGCAAGCACTTGATTTCCAGATTTTCTAACAAAGATTCCATATCAACATAAAGGTTATAAAATATAAATGCGCTTCATGTATTCCAGCTCCAATGGCCATAAGCATTTGCCACTGGAAAGGACCCATTTCGATCTTTTGCAATTTATTTTTCATTCTAAGAGGCTAAAAATTGGTGTTGCGTTTTATTCTTCTATCCAGATGATAGGCAAATAGCCAGATAGAAAGTAGAACATATTTTACATCAAATTGTTGAAGTAAACGTCCAGTATACAATAATCACGCAAAGTGTGCCAAAAAGGAGTGTTTATCATCAGCGTTGACCCTTCCACCTATTTGTAGACATCAATGCCAGCATTTGACAGAGCCATGAATCTTTTTACATTCTCTTGAATAGTACACGATGCAGGATACTTTCAAATTAAAAATGCAAAATCTCGCCGTTAGCTGCTTGGTTTAAATGTAGAAATCTTCGGGAATTAGGATTTTATCAACAAGGCTACCGAAACAACATAAGCTTAGCCGTACCTCAGACTCACACCGAGGGCAAGCAGAGTGATCGAAATTGGACAACAGAGTTTAATGCAGAACACATGACATACATGCTTACCAACTTTAGAGGTGCTACTAGACATAGAAGTGACCGAACTGGAGTCTTGAGTTACAGTGATAGTGTTCGACGTAGAATCAGTGCTGGAGACATCAAAGGATTTACTGGTGGCAGTAGTTAATTCTGTGGTCAAAATAGTCGTCGTTGTCAGTTCTGAAAGTTGATTTGGTCTCGTCAAATCTGATTATTACCTTTTCAGCGTGCATTTACTACAAAATACACTGCTCTTTTCTATTAAGAATCAAACCGTTTGTAAACCAATTTACTGACAACAACGACACTTAACGTCTTAACGTCTTATTCTGTAATCAGCGAAGACCCGTGACATAAAACAAGTGAAGACAGATTTTATCACCACCTACGATGAAAACAGTGCCGCTATTTTCACAGATCAAAAGTAAGTGCTTAGAACAGCACTAGAACAGCCTAACTGCGTGTTTGATGTATTCATATGATTTTAATTAGGCAGATTTTTGCAAGTTTTGACACAATGTACAACGGTTTCTCGTGGTGGAGGCGTTTGTTGGTCTTTATGAAGATGACGAAAGCTAGAACCTTTGATGCTTCACCCATTCCATTGCAGATTGTTTAAAAGTTCTAATGACAGTGGAAAAGAAAAATTATGCAGAACTTTGTTGAACAGATAGTGTTTAAAATATGTTTTATGTGTAAAAGAACAGGAAGACTTTAAAATAATGTATACTCCATTCCATGCTTAATATAGCCTTAGCATAACATTTAAACCGAAGTGATAGATACTTACCGAAAACAGACAAGTTCTTGCAGTTTACTTGATTGTAAGAGCAATCACCAGCTATTAGATTACAACACAAACTGTAATTCCCGGAAAGACTTGGGTTTTCCGAGAACACCATTGTGCTCGAGGACTTCTGCAATCCAGTTCCACATGATGATGATGCAGAACGTAAGAAGGGTGTTGAATTTCCATCTTGCTGAAAGGGAAAAGTAGTTAAGCCGGATTTTTCTCTAACACAGTCATCCAGGGACCAGCAACCTGCGGTTGGTAGCTTAGTTTACCCCGGGCTCTGTCCGAATTCCTCCCGTCATAATGCTGGCTGCATTAGGACAATCTCCAGTGAAATATTCTTGAGTATGGCATAAAAGTCCAGTGGCATAATTAAATAATTTACATAATGTTAAACACCACATTCATGTAATGGCCAGGAATATAATGTGATTCCAACTGAATGACTGGATATTTCGCATCCATTAAATCATCTTTCCATGAAAGAACATCAGAGCTGCTGGTGTAACGTTAACAGGGATTATACCTACACGTTAAGATTTTTAATGTGTTAAAGACTGTCTCACCTCCAGGTAACAGCTTATGGTAATGTCATCAGAAGAACATTCCGTACCACACCTTAGATTATCAGAGGAGCCTTCCTCAAGTCGGTAATTGCCATCGGTTTGTATTCCAGAGGAACATGTGAAACCAACCTTGGTTAAGCCGACTGAAAAAGAAGAATAAGAAATACTTGTTTGAAGCATCCTACGTTTGGTTATAGGTCTAAACAAAGAGATGTACTTTAGTAACATTAATCTCACAACAATGCTTTATGTATATTACGGATACTACACATTTATTTACTGATCTCATATTCACATATTTAAATTAAATGCGTTCGTACAATTATAACGCAAATTTTACTTCGCTACTCAGTAAAATGACCAACGACCATTTGTTGAGAATTTAGCTCACTTTTACGATTTTTTCAGCTTACTTTCGATTATTTGATTTTTCAGGGTCAACATCTGAACATGCGTACACAATTCAAATAAGCATGTTTTGTAGAAACCCACAGAAATATTTAACAGTGAATTATTACAGATAAAAATGAAAGTAGCTGTGGCTCATCCTAACTCCACAATGGTTCATAAAAGTATGACCGTGTGGATAAGAATATGAAGGATTATGCTTGGTTGTATAAGTTATATTTGACTTTCTCTTAAAGATATTTAATGACGTAAGTATAAGATTTTTAATGGGCATTATTTCATTCATGGAGGGTTTCTGTATAACTCAGTATGACATGTATACATCAACTTTTTACCCTCACTATTTCTATGGCAACGTCCCATGGTACATTACAAACATGTGTTGCTTCGATACTCAGGTGTAGATTTGTTATGTTTTTGAAGGAACGCATGAAGCCTTCTCAGACAGCACGCGCATTTTAGTAATTATCCTTGACAGAATACCGGTCAGTATGTTTACTTGTTTTTCTACAACTTTATCAAAGTGACCGGTAAACATGTTCTCGTCACGATATGGCTGAAATATTACCGAAGTAACGCCTTAATCATTCATTCATTCAAAATGGCCTGAGCTAATAAATTTTGCATTAAAAGACAACCGAGATGTTTGTGTTTGTTTCCTTGCTATACATGTACACCATATAGTGATATATTCCTGTAATGGAAGAGATGTTATTGTTACATGGTTACTGAGTGAAAGGATACAAAACTGTATGGGCCCGTGAGTGGGATTTTTTTGTTATCGGTAAGCCCGTATGCACGCTAACGATTTGGGCAAATTTTGCATGGCTGCGAGGCTTATTTTGGAAGATATTCACCGGTAAAAGTTCCCAATCAGAAGGGTGAGATTTCAGCACATGAAACACATTGTAGCTATGTCTCTGCTTGCGTGCCAGTCGAAGAAGCAACAACTGTCTGTCTCTATAGGTATATCAGCTATGCTTGCATCATTCGAATCGAACTACGGAAACAGTTCCACATGAAAGACAGTAGATCGAAACCATATTCAAATAAAACCTTGAATGAACTTACCGCGAACAGAAGGGGCTATAAAATAGATTGTGTGTAAACAGTGCTTCGGAGAAAGTATATGCCGATGGAGTGTAGATCCAACAGTGCAAAGTATGGTTAACTCACACCATGCAACTTTTTGTATAACGGTTGTGTCACCCACCTGCCTTTGCAACTGTTACCGGTTGTACGATGTTACCATCATCAAAGGTCCATCGTCCATACTCAACGACCCCACTTTCCAGTATCGTTGAAGTGTATTCTAGTCCGGAGGATGACTGCGAGCCATTGTAACCAAAGAATTGCGTCACACAGTTTCTCGTTGGTTCGCACACTATAATGATGTTCCTATCAGGTCTTATCCATGATACAGGAATCCCAGGAGATGTTGAATTGTTCCCGAACAGTGTTATCGGGCTGCCCAGAGTAGTCTCACACTTGGGAGTCACCAGATATCCTAGTGAATCAATGAACATAAAATCATGATTGACTATCATACAGAGCAATATCATTTTGCATAACGATGCTTGGTTAACGTTCACCCCCATGAAGAACAAGCATTCAAATTATCTTTCACCGGCACTGATTTTTAGCTCTAATTGTCGACGACCAGAAAAGGTTATGTATTAGCAGGTTGTCCAGTGTCCGTCCGTTCGCCTGTCCGTCTGTTAGCTTTTCCCTCAAATACGCTACTCCTACAGTTTTTGTCCGATTTCAAGAAAACTTTGTGGTAGTGGAGACTACATCAAGATACATAATTCGTAGTATCAATTTTCCGTTTCGATGGAAAGTTGTCCGTCTGTCTGTCTGTCTCACGAGAATTCAAGTATAGACTACATCAAGATATATAATCCGTTGTATGGATTTTCCATTTCAATGATAGGTTGTCCGTCTGTCTGTCTAATTATCTGTAATGTTACCATTTCCTTCAAAACGCTACCCCTCCTAAATTTTTTGTCCAATTTCAAGGTAACTTAGTTGAAGTGTAGACTACATCAAGATATATAATCCCAGTATAGATTTTTAATTTCGATGATCGGTTGCCCCTTTATCTGCCTGTTTATCCTTCATATGTTAACCTATCTTTCAAAAAGCTACTCCTCCTACAGGGTTTGTCTGATTTTATGGAAACTTGATCATGTGGAGGCTAGAGCAAGATACATAATTCGTAGTATCGATTTTCCATTTCTCGGTTGCCCGTCTGGCTCTCTATTCATCCGGCTCATGCAAACATATGTTTCAATAAAAACGCTATCAGTTTGTGTTACAACTTTAGTCAAATTTTAACCAAACTTGGTACAAATGAATCAAAATTCGTATTTCGTAGTATTGACTTCCAGGTTTGATTGTCCATTGACCCTTATACATAAATAATTTTGTAATCGACTCTCTGATAATTTTGTCCCAGCCAATTGAGGTACTCTCTCGTCACAGAATCTGGTTTCGTTTCCTTTTTTTCTTTCGCGGGGGGGGGGGGTCGCTTTTTTTGCAAGAAGTAAAAGTTTAGTTGATTTAGACACAGCTTCAGCAAACCGCTATTATGAAGAACACTGTTATGTTCCGTTTACACACGATTTTCTAACTTCTTTTTAATTTGACGTACAATATCAGCAGCGAGGGAGTGTGGCATAAAAAGTTGTGAACAATGGAAATTTTGCTTTCATGTTCAGAAATGCTGGCTAAGTATCTGCAGATCCGCCAACGGCGTTCAGCGATTATAATGTACAATTCTGGCATACTCTTGCCGACTGTCAGCTTCTTCGCCTCTCCAATGTAAATATTTTGCAAATGTACAAGTGATTCCAGATGGAGATCAAAGTCTCCAAGGGGATTATACTGGCGACTTTGCCCCATAGTAGATGCTTACAACAACAACATTTCTGTACGATGTAATTCATGCCCGATTTGCCTAAACAATGAAAATAAATCCCAGGCCAACTGATGATGGCTGGTTTGCTGCCTTTCACTGTCAACAATACCATTATTTTTGTGCATTAAATAAAGCCCTGGCTTTTCCGGGGGTTTATTCTGGGGCAAAATGTATTCCTATATATATGGAGATACAGTGTATGCACACAATCTTGTTGGATGACAATTGATCTTCAACAAACGTTAGACTGCTTGGACCACTTTAATATTGTCACCATGGTCCCTGTTCAAGGTTATCATTGAACATACATCTCGTGTGTTCCATTTATTGCGTTATTTCATTGGTGTTTTCCGCCGTTCTCACGAATATTTCAGTTATACGACGGGGCCTACAATACGATTGGAGTTAACTGGCAGAGGCCGGGAAAGCCACGGCCATTCTCAGTTACGGTACAAGTACGGAGAGGAAGCCAGCATGAACTGAAACGCACAGCGACCGTTTTGGTGAGAGGCTCCAGTGTCATTACGCTGCGTTAAGCGCGCTAACGACTGAACCACGAAGGCCCGCCATATACTCTAGCTCGCCTTAACAATTTAGCCATGACACACCCCAGGCCCATTTCCTGCTCTGAGAGCAGAGATCAATAACTTATGTATATAAATGTGTTAGGACATCAGAGGGTAACAACCTGCGGTCGGGGCAAATTAATTCTGAAGCCGATAAGTTTTCATGAATTTTCTTGGATGTTTTTCTTCGTATTGTAATTAATTACCAGTTGGATTTGACTCTGCTTCTCGATAGGAAACTAAGATCTTGTATCACTGACTGATATGTACTTTCAAAAGCAAATGTCTTATTTCTTTAATTTATTGGGATTGGAGGAAATTATATGTCGGAATAGTTATGATGGGTAGGCCCATAACTTAAACAGCTGACATATCTTTCATGCATGTTTTCATGATTGTTTCTATTCACCTTTGAAAATGTTTTAGTTAGCATATAATTGCTGTTATTGAATTTCTTCATTCAGAAAACACATTTTCCTTCAGTTGAGATCAAAGAAATATAAATTAAAGTTGAGCAGTATATACCCATCACAAAATCCAAAGTTAGGCTTACCTTTTCCTACAGTTTAAAATCATAATGGGTGCAATTTCTGTGAATTAAAAAAAAAACAAAAACATGTTTTTCTGAAATAAAAATATATCGGAAGTAATTCATTTCCTCATTCACTCGCCCAGCATGAATTACTCTCCTTTTGATGTTATACAAATTTCTTTAAAATATAATCAACACAGTGTTTCAGTTACATCCTTGATATTTAGGTCTATGCAAAGAAAACTCCAAATAGTCTTTAGTACGGCCTAAAACAGCAATGAAATAAATAAATAAATAAATAAACTACTTCAACACCGTAACCTAGTGATATGGCCCACTGAGGGCCATTCGATGTTCTGGTACCAGTACGACTGAAAAGTTTCCTGTTGTGTTACCGGATTGGCTGAGGAAGGCACCTGGCAGTGTGTAGTAGACAGTGTGTAGTGTTACGAAACCACATACCAAAACTGCAAAAGCTAAATGGCAGGGCGAGAGAACATGTAGAGACTTCCGAACGTATATCGTTTGAAAACTTTCGGGACATTTTTTCCTCGCTCACATGTACAGCCGAGTAGTACCTCCATATTGTTTGAATGAAAGGATATTTTCTTGAAAAGTTTTAAAAGTTCAGAGGGAGACAAAACGGTGTACTCAGAAACGGCGGTAGTAAACTGACATTCTCGACTCAAGCGCGGGTTGGACTGTAAATTGTATCATATATTGTTTGGTTGTGTAGTAATGCAATTCTAGACCCTGAACTATTTGCTGGTACCCTATTTCTTCCCTGATATAAAGGTATTGTAATCTGTAATGCAAGATATTTCCGTAAAGTATTTTTATTGCTCAGAATGAATTAACCTTGCGGATGAAATCTGTCATGTTACAACATCTAAAACGTACAAGACCAGAACAAAGCGAATGGAATGTTTTCGAGCCGGTCAAAATTTTCACACCCTAAGTTCAGATAGCTTTGTATCGTCTAGCACTCATGCGTACGTGTATATACGCTATCTAAGATACTCTCTCCATTCGCTTCCCTAAGCGAACTGTACCACGAAACGGGCAAGCGTTCACACATCTTTTTATCAAAGTGGTTGCAATAAATGGCTGCCTCGATTCGCATCAAGAATATGGTCGGTATATTGTCATTTTAGTTTACACCTTATTCGGTGATATTACATCGGAAAAAGATCTGATTCTTTTTTAGAAAACGTAAGCATTTTATTTATATATTTGATTGGTATTTCACGTCGCAAAGAAAAATATTTTACTTATACGAATACGGCTGGCATAATGGTGGGAGGAAACCGGGCAGAGCCCTAGGGAAACCCATGACCATCCGCAAGCTGGTGGGGGCCCTTACACATTTTAAGAAAGTATTTCATTTGATATTTAGCTCTATGCTCTTCTTCTTTCAAGAAATATTTTTCCGAAAAAAAAAAAGACGATGATACACTACCAGAGAACGTTATGATAACGCCCTGTTATCAGCCCTGTGAATTAGCAAGTATATCTATGCAACTCGGGATAGTGAATATTTAGTCGCTGGTGAAGAGGAAGGAGGGAGGGGGCGGGGCCAACGAGAACAACAAGTTTGCCTTCAAAGAACACCGACCAGGGATTGTTTGTCAAGTCTAAAAGTCGACATTCGCTAGATGCCCTGCTTTCCTCTTATAGAAGCTTGGCTTTATTGCCAACAGGCTGTGTGAAAAAATACTAAATGTACAGACAACAAACTGGATGTAGCTGGATGACAAAGAATTACTTACCCTGACCCATTACTTCTGTTTATGGAAATATGCAGTAGGCGAGATATACCAATAAACATCGACGAACCTGTGGCACATACAATGTGTAAAACCACAAATCAGTTTTAAGATCATACCTGGGGATTTTTTGTGGGTTTAAAAAAATAACTGACTGAATACACATGTAGCCTACAATGGCGTGATAAAGATCCTAAGAAACTATCTTATTACATTACAGGAACAATAAACATTGTAAAGGTACCCTTGAACATGTTTCAAGCGGCCATATGTGTATACAATTATGGTATTAAGATAAGGTAAATATACTTATAGAAATATATAGAAAAGCTGAAGCATTCTTGTCTTCTGCTTTTAATTAGCATTTTAATATACCCCCACGCCCACCTCTCACTTGCTTGTGAGGCCTTGAGGATAGTAATCAGTCGACGACGCTCGTTGATTTGTGTAGGCTGATGTTCGTTTATGCCGGGCACTACGGTTACCCCCACCCATGGAACTCACAGCAATTGTACCAGTCAAAAACATCTTGCATATGGCGCTAAGAGACAGTAAATAATTAACTAAAGAAATGAATGAATTTAAATGTTGTTCTACGACATACTCAAGAATTTTTTCATTTTTATAATTTGGCAAGCTTAATTTCACATGTTTGTGAAAGGGCAGAGCATTTTTCCCTGTGTTTAAAATATGATTTAGTCCTGGGTGGGGTATTGCCAGTAGGTTTTGTTCAGGGTATTCCCAGGTGTGGCTTCAAGCTTGTCTTGATCGGCTCTGAGGATTTCCCTTTAATGGAAGATAGTTTTGAACGGTTGACTTTAGAAGGTGTTTGGCAGTCCTTGGGTGATGTCGTGGTTAAGTTTGAGAAGTAATTTAAAGCATATTAAAATGTACAGACCATAGTTTATGTGGTTGTTTTACGCACACATGAGGTTGCGCGGTTGGCAGAGGATAGGTATTCTCTCTTTTTATATTTGGAATGCCCCAATTTTCATATCGAAAACAAGCAGGATTCTTGGTTAGCATGGTCTCTCCACAACATGGCTGAAATATTGCTGGCGTGATCATAAACTATAATCATTCAGTCATACTTTTATTCATTCAGTAACAAAAGCAAAGAGTATAACACAGTGCTGGTATACCACGAACCGATGTCAGTTTGCTTTATCCTCATTTTACCCTATTCTCTTTAGTAAAAAGAATCATAGACCAAACGCGGAGATAAAATGGGACGCATCACTTAACAACCTTAACTGAATAAAAATTCATCAGCTCCCTTTTATTTATACAAGAGATAGCGAACTTAGGTGTGTGTCAATTTCGATTAACGATTCACATTTTGAGTAAAAATAATTTTTCTTTTATTGATAATAATTTGAAAAGTCAGCTCTGTGCGATCTATGCCAAAGAGAAGTAGAAACGCTGGACATGTATGTTTTTGAATGTACAAAAAGTAAAAAATTCTCGGAGGATATAAGTGCCAGGTTCAAACTCGCTGCGCAGAAGGCAGACCTTCCAGACTCCAGCGTGCATTTACTTCTCGACATTAAAACGTGGTCCATGGATGTTAAAAAACCATGGTCTAAATCTTAGACATAACTTGTTACCAAAACACAAGGCTTTATTACCTAACGAGCTGTGATGGACCCATGGACATGCAGACAAGTAAAATGATTGAATGATTATGGCTTAACGGCGCGTCGGCAGTATCGCAGCCACATCGTGGCGGGAACATGTTCAAACTAGGAAGCAGTTAATAGTTTTCGATATATTGGGATCCACGCTAAAACCAACCAGAACAGACCAATGTTTTTAAAATCGGCTAAACACGATCTATTAATATTCGAAAACCACAACTTTAAAATGCCTGATCTTGAAATATTTTGATTATATGCATGTATTGTCGGAAAATAAATGTTAAGAAAAGGTTGACAGCCTTGAAAAAATGAATGACAGCTTCGCCAGCAAACAAATGGAATATAGAGTCGACTGTGAAGAGACTTTGTCGAACGCGAGCAAAGTCTACACCGTCAACCAGGATAGGCTTGATGCCGTATGGGGCATCACATCTAGCACACTCATTAACACTGCTCCCATCAAGATTAAAGTTCTGTGTTAGACGAGAATGCCCAGTATGGCAGCAGACTTGTCATGAGTAGAAGAATTAAAGCCAATGGCAAGAAGAACAGAATGCAGTTTATTATGGACCTGCAGGCCCCATTCACCCTGTCAAGAACAACAGATATATTTAAGACTATATGACCTATGGTCAGTATGCGGAATTTTAACATTCGATATACATGTACGTTTATTATAGACAGATTTAGCTTCCCCGTCTCCGACTGTGTTTCCCTGGATATCAATATGACTTGGTACACAACAAAATATAGAGTATAGCTCTAGCCTCTGCAGAAAAGATATAAGATGAGGATGGAGAAAACCTGTCCCCACCCTTTGACCCGTCTGTATATATAAATTTATAATCCGGATAATTAGCCTTATTTTCAGCAAAAAATTGCTGAATTATAAGAAGGTTTGTGTTTGGATTATTATGTGTACATAGATCAAATATCAGTTTAGGTTGTGGAAGAAGCCAACGAGAAGACTCCGGAAAAGAGACCGGCGCTATGTCATTAAGCTTGATCTTCGCTTCCACAATATGGTCCCGAATACGAAGACCGAACTAAAGGATCTTATTAGGATATTTATTATATTTATCTACATATAATGGATTAAAAACACGGTTGTAGAAAGGGTTTGTTGAATAAGCTTTGTAGCATTTTGAGGGCTCAGTTTTATACGTTTGTGATGTATAGATGGCTCGTTAGACTTTACGTAGAAGCTTTCTATTGGTGAGGTTCGAAATGCACCTCATGTTGAGCCTCAGACCTTGATCTGACCTCTAACCTTTTCAGATATGATTTCCTTGCGGAACCGTGAATGATGGGCTCATAGTCGAATACAGACCTCACCATAAATTTCATGAAACAGATGGGTCAGCACCCAGTCGGTGCTAGACACGACCTTTATTATATCGAGAGCCTTTGTATATTTATCTTTATGCATTTTTATATGGGGTATAAACGATAAATTATGATCAAATTTAACCCCTAAAAATTATTTTCTCCAACAATTTTAACTGGTTCACCACAAAATTTAAGATCCTATTCTAAATGAAACTTCCGTTTATCACAAAAATGCGTACCGACGGTTTTAGACGTAGAAAATCTAAAACCCTTGGCAACTGTGCGTTTCTCGATCTTACTGAGACAAAGCTACAGTTACCGCTCGATGTTATTCATATTTTTATCACGGTAGCATTTAAGGAAATCATCAACATATAAAGAACCCTCTGTACCAGATGTTAGTTTTAGCTAGACTATTTATTTTGATGATAAGCAGCGTACGAGAAAGAATACTGCCCTGGGGTACACCCATTTCTTGCCCAACCGCGTCAGCAAGAGAGTACCCTACCCATACCTTAAAATGACGATCAGATAAAAATTCAGATTTAAATAAATGTGAGCGACCTTTTAAACCCATATCTGAAAGGCCTTTTAAAATACCACATTTTCATCGCCTCAACATGCTCATAATTAACGAAGCCATCACGAATAAAGGCTTTAAATCGAAGGTGGTGATATAAAGTAGATCGACCTCGACGAAAACCATATTGTATAGTTGATAGTAACTTGTTGGTTTCAAGAAAGCAAACAAGCCTATCATTTATCATCCGTTCCGTAGTCTTACAAGCGCAGCTAGTAAGAGCTATGAGACGGTATAGACAAGTAGAATTCGTAATACTAACTAAGCTTTTATTGACATATGCTCGTGTACATGTCATATATACTTAAGCAATGCTTACCCTGTTGTTTGTCCAGTAGCTTGTGGTATTATATCTTCCATGATTTTATTTAATGGCGGGTACGGCGATGTGACTGAACCGTAAAAGATTTAAAATAATGTCACGTGGGTAAGCGGCAAACCAACAGTTTCTTCTCCCTGTGAGCACGGAAATCACACTAACAAAAATTGTGAGAGACATCTAAACACCGCGTGTAGAGAATATAATTTGAAGACAATGAATGAGCAGGACATAACATGAATGTATATGTACCTTGGGAAACCGTGCCTTGGAAAGCCTTGATGTTTACGCTCTACCACAATGAAGCAGTGTGTCCGCGAATCCTTGATTAGAGTGCCATCTTTGCAGTGTATGACGATATCCGACGACTATCACGGCGGAGTCGTGCCCCTTGATATAAACAGCTACTTTGATCAAAAAGTCAAATTCTTAGCCTGGGGTATGAAAGCAAGGTCGTTTGTATGTCTTTCTTTGTTTTTCATGTTGTCATATTCCGATTTCGAATAGTTATTTTCCTGATAGATGTGGTTACGTGTTAGGTTTTTCAACACTGTGAAAATGAGCCTTCTTGAAGCATTACGTAAGCAATACATGTTCCCTACGGGTTTGCGCTGTCAGTATAGCAGCAGAATTAAGATGCACGACGGCACAAAAACACGAATAGTTTTTTTTTCAAAGCGGACGCCGTAGATTCAGACTTGGTTGTAACTAGTCTTGGTGAAAGCCGTGCTCCAAATTTCAATTTAGAGTACAGTAACCAGCAGTTTTCAAGCTGAACGTCACCAGAAACTCGTCATGATAAAGCCATGATCAATGTTACAACCTAATACAATGAACCTTTCTTCAAGGAAGTACGGAAAACGTTTGTACCTCCAGTGTAATGTAAGGGAATTAATAAACACCGTATGCTATTATTTCCCACATTGCTTACAAAATGAGGTTAGTCGGTTTTTAAGATATTGCAAGATATGTATTTTGTATGAGAAACCAGATAAAAAGGAGAATTATATATACATACTTTGATTGTATATGGGACAGTTAAAGCTATTTTTACTGCCATTTTGTGATCTCTTGCGAACACTTCAGTTTGAATGGCTTGTTAAGGGTGATAACTATAAGTGCCCGTATTAAGCCTGGTGGGAAGGTACAGGTTAGTCGTTTGACAGATTTTTGCACATACGAGGAGCTGTTGTAGAATTCGTAATATGAATAACTTTTCAATAACGTGAAGTAAGAAAGTATTGGCATTAATCACAATAAGAATGTAATTTTTCTTATTTCCTGTCGATCAGTAAGGCTCTATTTATACAGGCTTTATTGACATTGTGAAAAGAAATTCAAACAGAAATTTAAAGTCGATGCTCCCGGGTGGATAGTCGAGGCCTCGAGGTTCTATAAAAGTTAGAGTCGCAACATTTATCCTAGGGCCCCGATTTTAAAGACTTAATGCCCCCAAATGGCTGAGAACTCACCGACAGATATGTGACGTCGAAGAGCCGGCAACGAAGCGGCCTCAGGGCACTCGTCTAATGTGCTGGGATAGGCCTTCTTACTGGACTCTGTTGAGGCGTCTATTCACTATGCCCTTTAAAGGCTTAGTACTCTTCAGATCTGAATTAAACCTTAGAGTGGATAAAAACTCATTTACGGTAATATAGTAGGGTGGGAATTGGCGACCACTATACCAATTGTTGTTACTGCAATTACACATTCTATAAACATTCAGGACACATCTTTTATGCGCAAGCAAGAATACCAGGGACTGTAGAAGCTGTGAAATGCCAATACAACGAAACATCGTCAAACAAAGTGACCTCAAGTTTAAAAATTGTCGTTCCACTTTTTCCTGAAATGTCCCTCACCGAACAGGATCATGCGTACCGCGTCATGACTTTACAGGTTTTCGTTTTTATATTTGACCAGCTATATTTAATCCTAAGTTTCTCATTTTAAATTTTCAAGCTTTACTTTTTATTTTAGCGGATTTTTTTGCTGTATGATTTTCTTTTCTCCTGAGTAGTATGTAGAGTGACCCAGAGTTATTGTTGGTTATTCTTACAGGAAAATGCCCGGCCCTCCTGCGTGGGGAGGTCCCCCCTCTACATATTAAGTAAAATTTCTTATTTATAGGCACAGCGGGAGGGTTTGGTTGTACGTAATAAGTAATGCGGTATTATTTGTACGTAGTAGGTGAACAGCTAGGCTGGGCTGTGTCATGTACATCAATATTAGCATTCATATATACTACATGTACTTGCCGTTATGTATACAGTGGAACCCACATAATCGCACGCCTGACAAACTCAAACTCCGCCTGAATGCAAAGAATTTCTCAGCACAAAACTAAATTGTATTCAGTATCATTGTTTTTGCATCATGTATTTGCAAATCGGTCACATGATAAACCCTGTTAATGGGAAGGATTTGAACCCTGTAGTTTGGGTTAATCTCTGGGTAATCACATTCTGAAAGATCTTTCTTTACATGTTATACGGGCGCGCAACCCTTCTCGATGGGACATGATGCCGGCCTTCACGTCAGTCTGGCTAGAGCTGTGAATGAATGAACTCCTGCTGTGACTTGCTCACACTAATCAGCGTGCTTTCATATAATGTTATGTATTGTGTCCAACAGCCCTTAAACTTAAAGTTTCTGAGGACTTGATAAGTCATGGGAGCAAGCACTGTGTGTTGTAAACAACTGCCCATTGGCCCTTGTAGAAAAACACCCACTACCAAACATGATTTCCCTCTTCGCGGGAATAGCAGGGTTGTGGGCTGTGGTGTTCAAATAGAAAACCCTAAAGTCACCACACTGGCTTGAACTGGCTACTCTCCTATAGTTTGAACGCTTGAAAATCTCCATAAATAAAAGATGCAACAAATATGCTATATCCATCTCCTTAACTAACCTCAACTTTCAAGCACGTATAAAATGTTGCGTCGTACATGTCATATAGACATGGGCCATCCCTATCCACGAAAGTCAAGGTCGCTGAGTTCATCGATTCATTCAAATCATGCACCCTTTAGAATTTTCCACGCTGTAGACATACACATGCACAAATGCCAGAATGGTTAGGAAAGTTCAAACGGCAAACCAACACATCCTGCAGCGAAGGTCAAAATGTGTTGTCGTTGTGAAGCGTTTCTGTTCATCATTCCTATAGCTACTAGCTACTTGGTTACTAAGATATAAAAGTATTTCTCTCACGTATGTGTGCCAAACAATAAAAAGTCATATTATTTAAAAAGAAAGCCTGTCGAAATAAAGATGTAGTGAGTGAAACGGAGAAAAAGAGTCCAAGTTACCGTTAATCGTACATCTTCAAAATATAGAGAATTTTCATTTCCTGTTCGTTTCTAAGATAAACGAACCACTACAATTCGACGCGCCATCACCTTACATCACACATACCCAGGCCAAGCCATAACCCAGCCATAACACCTGTAAAAGGACTTTAGGCTTTATCAATGAACTAAATATATAACGATGTTATTTGGCCATAACAATAATTGTTTCTAGAAAACTTTCTTATAATCTTACCTACACCTACCCAGATAACACCAGATGGTATCTTGTCGAATTCACGACCGGTGCTTTTTCCATCGCGCTGATAACTAGATACAAAATATCAAGCTATGGTGTTATCTAAAAGCAAGTTTACAAAGAATAAAATAAAATATGAGACTGATCTACTGGAAGAACATTTTGAATATTTAAGCACTAACGTTGCGGTGATAGCCTATCACCTTCAACAGAGTAAATGTTTCTCGTGAGGAACTGACTATATATACACACCTGGTCTGCTTTACAGGTCTCCTTACAGTCTGCAAGAATACAATGGTTTTTCATATGGCTGAGAACAATTCAGCGAAACAATTTTTTTCAAACCCACAAAGCTTTCCAGACAAGAAGAATGTTTTAATGAAAAATAAATATATAAATAAATAAATAATTACATATATAAATGAATAAATGATCAAATATATAAATGAATACTAATTAAAGCCTGGCAGGGTACCGAAAAAGACCGTCGGCAGATTGAGGTGTCTTTATAGCATAATCCAATATATCTCGCAAAAAACATGACAGCGATATAGAATTTACATGGAATACTTGTAATCGCCGGTTTTCGCACACCCCTTGCATTTTCCACTGGTAACTAAACGTTGCATTACGTTTGGATTCATTGTGAAAGGAGTTAAAGGCCAATTAAACAAATCAGTTTCAAGGGAGACTACTCTCATGAGCTTGTCCACCGACTATACCGTGAGTTTTTCGTTGAAATCTTACGTTGTCGAAAACACAATGGTTGTACCAATTTTGGTAAATATATCAGATATAATATGGTAAAACATCAGGCTTCAGGGTCATAAAACACTCTGAGACTTCATTGAGACTTCGTTCTATCTTAAAAACAGTTTACCGTGTTGAAATTATGACTTCCCTAAAGGAGTCTTAATATTAAATGTTACCTTAAACTTTTATGCCAAAAATGAACCCTATAATTGAAGTCCAAATCTATAATGTAATAAGATCAGTTAAGGCTAAGTCTGATCTAAGTCTAAGACACCTTCATGATCCTGTAGATCATTGTAGCGCCTTATAAGTAGATAAATAAATAAATATGCGTAACTTAGGTACCAGCGGACGACTCCTTTATATGAAAACGCTTAGGTAAGGTACATATGTGGGCCAATCTGCTTAAAGACACCTGCCTTAAATTAACTTTGTTTTTCTAAGGTCGCGTCCCAAGTGTGGGAT
Organism: Acanthopleura granulata; assembly: GCA_016165875.1. NCBI lineage: Eukaryota > Metazoa > Mollusca > Polyplacophora > Chitonida > Chitonidae > Acanthopleura > Acanthopleura granulata. The sequence goes on from JABBOT010000003.1 coordinate 33,845,036, forward strand.
AAGTTATATCCCCGTTACGACTGAATGTAGGGTTATGAACACGGCTAAAATAACCTCTTTAGACCCTTGTTCAAATCACCCAGGCTCTCTGCTAAGAAGTTTGACATTTTCATTAGAGAAGCTATGGTCCGAATTACATAGTGTTGGAACATTGCGGAGTCATTGCCGTTAGATGAAGGCTCTTGTGCTGGTTCAATCTATTGCCTAATAGCTGTTGAGTTTCTCCTATGTAGGACTCATTGCAAGATGGATCATCGCATGCAATTCCATAAACTAAATCACTCTCTTTTTCTTTGTTCGGCTTATCTTTGGGATGAACAAGTGAGATTCTGAGCTATGAAAGTGTCTACAGTATGTGAGAACGTGACGTATTTCTCTTACAATGTAAAGCTGTATCAGTAGAAACATAGTTACGATACAGACCTACAAGTACAGAGGCCGCTTAATAATGCCAACGAGTGCGTGCATTTACAGAATCAGTAATTTCATTTCGTAAACCTCCCTAGATATAATAATGCACGCCCAGAGTCTCAAAGATCATTCCCTAATTAATAGAACAGTTTGCAATTCATCCTTATTTGCATCTCTGCTGTAAAACCTATTAAGTGTACATTCTCGATCAGTTCTCTCTTTCAATAATGTCACTAACTGGCAGACCTTAAACTTTTGTCCATATCAGATTCTTTCATGACACATTTTAACCAGTTTGATGATGTACTGGTAACATTCGCTTACAGACTTTTATAAGGCTTAATATTAGCAATTGTTTTTTGTGTTTGTCTCTAATTTGAAATTCAGCTATTAGATCTAACAGTAGCTATATTTGTGCACACTTGGAAATGTTAAACATTATAAATATATACACATCAAATTCCATACATGATTAAAATAATGACATGGGGATGCCATACTTTGACCCACGTTATTGTCAGTTGTTGTGAAGCCCGTCTTTAAAATATTGCCTTATATACATTTTATTATTTTTTTCACCGGCTGGGTCGATGTCTGACTACAGCCCTGTAGATTCTTCAAACTCTCTAATGTATTTAGATATGAGCTTTGCGTTATTGCAAATAGAACGTACTTTCCGGAAACAATTCCCTCTGTTGTCAACATGTTTCTTCAAACATCCACTTGAGAGGGTTTTGTTGCCATTTTTTTTTTCGAGATACGCTTTCACGCCATTTGATAATTGTCATTTTGCGCTCCATTTTGCTGTAGCTAGCATTTTTGAGATTGTCTTTCACCACTTTCTATCTTTTCCTGAGACGTTCTTTAGGAGCTTGTGTCGTTTATTCATCCCAATTTACACTGGAAGTGACTTAGTCCAACTATCTACTGATTCTCCACCAGACACATCTTATGTGGATTTATAAAGACGACAATGGTTTGAGTCACGTCGACTTTACAACAAGAGGGACAGTTTTGATTTTGATATTGTGATTTATCCCTGCTTGGAGGGTCCTGCACATGGCGTATACATATCTCGCGTAATACATGTAGCATTTCTTAGATCATGTGTGCTATGTGATGAATTTGATGAACGTCACAAGATATTACTACAAAAACTAGTGTTTCAAGGATATTCCATCAAACACCTTCACCCTTAGTTTCTTAACTTTGTCAATGAGCACGCCTTTCTTCTTGGTAAATGCGGACGGATTGTTCAGAATCCCTGGGACCCTGTTTTATAATTGTGCCTAATTCTGTTTAACCCGAGGCTAGGGGCCGTACGTGGACACTGTTGAGTGTGATCGCCACGTTGAATATATACGCAGTTGCAATGAAGGCGCAACTGAAATACATGGTTGATTATCGACACCATATATACTAAAATGGTACTAAAACGGTTTTTTTGTTTTTTTTTTATTTCTCGTTTTTGGAAACTGGTCTTATGATTATTGAATAGAAACACACATTTTGGTTGACGGGTGGTATACGAATGTCGGTTTCGACGCCTAAAATCATCTATTATTTTTATTATATTTATATTATTTATCTTCATCTATTGTTCATCTTGTTGCACAAAATTCAACTACCAATCGTGACCCATTTCGTCTGCCTTCGCGTTTACGTCGAGAATGGCCGAATCTGTTCTTGCGTGTATTGAGTGTCCATCTCCCCCCCAAAAGTGGGCATGGTCTTATTTTCAAATCTAAATAAAATATTTTCATGACAAATGGGAAGACATGGCCGAATCAGACAAGGAATATAAATTTTGAACTTGTTCATTTTCTTCATTTTGATAAAATTCCTGATGTAATATCATTATAATTCAAGATGGCTACCCCCAGAGAGCATTCGCTCGAAGATCTCAAACGTTTGGTGTACAAAGTTCTCTGCGAGTGACAAACATAGATCTCAGAGAAAAGTAGATCACATCATTATTCAATGCATATTTTTCAATGCATATCAAAACAGACACATTTTACCTTTCTTTCAACTGGAAACGTGAAAAATGCGATATTTCACAACTTCATAAATATCAGCGCGGCTTTTGCCTGGTGCCCTACATACGGCTACCAGGTCTTTTTACCGACATACGTAAACCAGCCGACGTAGCAAAATGGCCACAGAATATATTGGCGGTCAAAGTACCGACGCAGGAATAGGTATGCCTCTAAGTTTAGAGTGATTCAACTACATAACGACATTACAAATGAATGCCATAAACAGCGATAATACTTTAGTGCAGTTTAGTTTATTACTTTCTAACTGTATCTTATAGCCCCGCTGTTTCGCGACAACACTTAACGAAGAACAACCATTATCAACGTGTTCCAGTAATATAAATGACTACAGCACAAAAAGTAAAAAGATAACGGCGACGACAGTGTAATAGTTGACAAATGGTCACACTTTACTGGTGAAATCCGGCCTCCTGTCAACTTACTTCAGTTAAGGTTTTATTCTAACTGTTTGTGTAAGTATTTTGTAAGAAGTAACAACTTGCACACCACCTGAAGGTAGCCCCACGGTTTAATACGCAGAATTAGATGAATAAAATTACAGTCATGTTAAATGCAATATACTAGACGTCGATAGTCTAGAAATGCTCAAAATGATGTGTTGCCATCACATTCAACATATCTACACAAAAACTTGAAAACAAGGCGAAGGGACGAGACAGGAGACGCTTAGTCCACCATGACAATCCCGGTATATGCAGGAATACGGAATAAAACCCATCATAAAATCAAAACATTTCAGTGCATTTAATTTGGTGAAAAAAATTTTAGAAATTCAAGTGTACTACGTCTGAACCTCCGTGGGCCTGTCCGTCTGAAACAGAATTCAAGCCTCTTTATAAAACGAAGGACAAGAGCCTTGTCAAAAACACTGTGGGAAACAATCGAATATTGATTTGTTTACATTAAAGGTCCTCCCAAATGCTGAAAGTCCACAAAATGTTAAAATATCACAACAAAGAATGAATTGAACAGAGTTAATAAATTTTAGTATTTAGAGGCTTAAAATCACAGCAAAGCCTAGGTATAATTCAGCTGTAGCTGTGACGCCATCGGAAGAAAGTTCACGCGCTCTGCATTGTGGTCGTCTGGGTGACATTAAAGACACAGGTAACTGCTCGAGTCAGAAAAGCGACTGGCTACCACAGCATTGTATCAACCACTTAAATCCTGCAATGCTTCGACAATGCGTTGTGGGCGGATGTGGTAAGACGTCTGGATATAGGATAACCTGCATAATTGGCAGAAAGAAGACGATACAGCGAAAGCGTGGACGGTCCGGTCCATCCAAGCCATCTTTGCTTTGCTCCGCGCATTTCGAACACTCGGACTTCGAGGCATTCAGTTCAGTTGCCTTGCAATTTGGTTACAAGCCCCGGCTGAAAAGATTCGCTGTGCCCGAACTGAGAACAGGGGGAACACTGAGTACACCCTCCAAACGCGAACTGGAAACGAGACTGACGAAAAGAGAACACGCGATGGAGACGGGACGGGAGCAGGTAGCAGCGATCGCGCTGCTGGACCTGGCTGCCGGGTCAATGGGGGGTTTTGATTTTGAGGTAACCTTGCCGGTGGTGGGCTGTAGGTAGCGGAGTCCAGATGTGGCAGAAATGTTAACAGTGACACGACCAGCGCCAGAATCGGGTGTGCAAGTTACAGCGAGAACCGCTGGCGAATGGCGAAATCGAGCTACGGTCAGTATCTGTCCTTATGTAGTACCTGTCAAGCTAATTTGATTTAAAAAAAGAAATTTATTCGATTGGAACAAAAACTTGATCTTATTGAAACAAAAACAACGACAAAATAGCCCCTCCCCCCCCCACGAATAGCAAAAGATCCGAGTGTATTAAAACACACCAGGCGCATAAGATGATATATTGTGTTTTTGGCCACAGTACAGCAAATGTGCATGTACCGATATGTGCCTACATATGTGGTAACTGTAACATGGAGAGAAAAGCAGCATTTATTATATGCATCAGCCCATAGACCACAGTCATAAGCTTTGTTTTTTGCTTAATGTTTTCAGGCGCTGAAGGAGATTCAGTTGTCAACTGAGTACGACAGGACTTACCCAGAAATGGGAAAGAGAACTCGTGTTCCACATCAAAAAGAAGAACGAGAGGTGTGCATAATAACATAGATGCTGTAGGAAAACTCATTACTGGCCAACATCCGGTGTAATTTTCCACAACAACTGCAAAAAAATTACTGAAAAATAACTCCCAAAACAATAAAGAACTCATCGCTAATCTGAATAATGGTATATTTAATTTGTTAACAACTGTTTTAAGTGCAATAACCAGAAATGAACATTTCATGGTTCACATTAAAACATTATTTCCACCTACATGTAGATGCAGGAAAGTAGGTACCAAAATTATTCACATACACAGTCGTACTGGGTTTATTGTCACTTTGAATTTCTGTTCATGATGGCGTATGCACCGTCACAAAAGCTGGTCAGACAACATCACCGAGCGCACTGGTGCATGGCATCTACCTGTATCTCGAACTGCTGAAAGTGAAGATTTTGAAATAAAATTTCTTTCAGAAAAAATCAAATTAAGCCTCATACTGTAACTTTATCATGAGAAGCTTTAAGACAAGTACCGTGTGATATTCATGGTTTAGTTTTAGGGTTACTTTTTCGCTTAAAATTATTTAAAGTTGTTACTTCGCATTAAATGTCATTTCATTATGAGATTTCTTTCAGTTGATTCCAGAAGTTTATATCACAAATTGTATAGATAGCTTTGCTAGTAAGCTAACATTAAATACATGCTCCATGGGCATATAAACCTGACCGACCCTCCAATCGAAAGTTTTGACTGGAATCTTAACAGAGGTATTTTTAAAATTTTTTTATGCATATTAATTTTTAAAAATCTTTTTGTTCTTCGTTCGCCAAAATAAAGAAAGACTTGCAGACTTTCATTTTTCCTATTTCGTTTATACATGAAAATATACGACCTAGAATATTCCACTGATACCTGACACGCCATCAAAGGTTAGTTCAAAGAAAGCTATTTAATTAAGTCATCTTGAGGGCTTGCCTGTTTAATCAGTTGAGCCCTCACCACTGACCAGGCTCTTGAATTAATATTATTTTCAAAATCTTGCATGACGGTTTGTCACATTTTAACTCCATCTGACAAAAATTTTGTACACAGGATAATGATAAGTGATTGTAGGTGGTTTGTATTCTTGGTTTTTCAATTTGAATAACAGGTTAATATAGAATAATATAAAAGCATATTTTCACTTTATATCATACTACAAACAGATAAGGTGCAGTTTTGATTTTTGAAATATGTTGAGTTTCATATTCTGGTTAAATAGCTTAAGTTATTACCAACTTATGGTGGGCAAAAATGACTGTGATTTTACTGTTTACTGTTCCTCTACTATTCTCTAAGAAAAAATTTACACACCTCAAAAATTGTAAAAAGGCCATCTGCAAACCAGATGTATTGGTGTGTTGCTTCTAAACCCTCCCCCGACCCTGATGTTATGACTGCTAAGTGGACTAAGTGGCCAACCACATCCAAAACATCCACAGACACAAGGATCCACACTTCCCAGAATGCCTGCATGGCCAATTGATTGGAGAAGAACGTAGGAAGAAATGGCTTAAGCCACGTACGTAATCTAGTGTGATTGCGTTATTTTTAGTTCACTATATTTGCAGTATCCTCAACTAAGTGAACTGGAATAACTATTTAAAATCTTCAGAGTAAAAATTTCTCAAAGCTTCAAGATGTTGGCTTCAGGCAAGATACATGAAACTAACCACTGCAGTTTAAAATGGGTACTCCCAATCAGCCTTGAGACTTAAGACGCATACTTCAGCACAATAATGTCAAACCCTGGAATTCACTTCTCAGTTTTACTGCTGCAGGTATGAAGACAGATTAGAAAGAATCAGTGATAGAGTGGTACGAGTAAATTGTTATTTCATTTTTAAAATGTTTTATCAGTACTGGAAGGGAACGGATCTTGTTTGCAAATAATTCTGGACCCAAGGGTGTAACACCATTTGAATGCATGAAGACCAAACTGATTAAACGAAAGAGAAAGCCTTTATTAACTTTGTGTTTTAATAGTAAGATGGCTAAAGAGATACAGAACTATTCTTTTATTCAGATAGAGAGGCAACTAAGAAACTTAAGAAAGTTTTGACTAACAGCACAGTTGCTGGAAGATGTAAGAATGTAGTCCACTGGACAACAGCCTTCCAGATTGGAGGCTTTTCATGGAGTGATCAATCACTTTGACCCAAAGTTGAAGAGCTTCTCTTTCTATACATTTTATTACAATGAAACCTGACATGGCCAAATAAGCAATAATGTTGGTACAAGTAAGTGTACTATACACAGATGCTTCAAACTTTGAGGGTGCGTGTCTTAGCTCATTGGGTACTGGGCGCAATTCATAACGGTAAGGAACAGCACAAGGTGCGAGTTCATTCCTGCCTTTGTACTGGAAATATGTCATGTGGCCTGCTCTCATTGTTCATGAGGGGCTTTAGTCTTTTACTTGGTTGGTGTTTTACACCGTAATATTTCGCTTATATGACGCCGACTAGCATTATAGTGGGAGTCTTTCTCACGTATGTCAGGAGATGAAGCCAGAATCAGCTGAACTTGAACTCACAGCGACCGCAGTGGTGGGAGGCTCCTTTGTCACTGCGTGGGCATTAACTGAAGGTTATTTGGCTGCCATAAAGACGGCATGCAAACCTGTAACTCCCCCCCTTGGGAAAGCTCCTCAGCAGCTTGCCAAAAGCCAATGGTTTTACTCCGTGTACTCCAGCTTTCTCTACCCATGAAATTGACTGACCGACTGAAAAATTCAAGTGTAATGAATTAGTGTGTTTCAATCTAAGCAAGTATTATTGATTGCATGCATTGGTTCTTCGGATCTAGCGCAGCTAATTTGGAAACCAGCTTTCTTTTTGATTCTTGATCGGGTTGAAATAAATACTTGTATCTCCATTTTGTTATTTCCAGCTATGTGGCAGCATTGATGGAGAACGTTATGCAGCGAGCAGTAAAGAAGGAGAAGAAGAAAACAACTGATTCTGACCCATCTATCATGAGCTCTATGTTCCAGAAGCCTGTTTAGCCAAAAGTTATGATCTAAGTGTCAGTCGTTAGTAGTCCACAAAGGTCCCTCTGCAGCGGCCTATTCAGCTGGAGTGCAAGTCGGAGGCACACACTTTATATTCCCGACCCCTTTACTTAATTCAGAATTGAATTATTCTTGTCGAGTTTAATCTCCATTTGTATTATGTTTGTGTTGAACCTGCGTGAGAATGTGTTTCAAAATATATTGAACTTTTCAATTGTGACTCAAACCACGTTCTCCTTTAAGTCCATTGAAGCGAAAGTAGGTTTAGTTTTTAACCATATGATCATATGTGATATCATATGATATATGTGTGCAGGATCCCCCACTGTAGTACTTTTTACACTGAGGGGAGCACTTGCTAACTCTAATGTAACATATCATATTGAATAGCAAGTGCTACCAATGTTGTAATAATTCTCTAATAATATATATATGAATATCAAATTCTGTGTACAGATAAATTACATGTAAATGTGTTCAAGGTAGGATTTGCCGCTGGAGTGACAGGAGATTACACAACACTAATTCCTCAACCTCTTCGCATATGAAAGATCAACTTTCAGTACAATTTATGTACAGTTTTACTTTGATTTTTGTGACAAAGCTACATTGGTTGGATTGGCAAGTTTCCGGGCTTTGAGAAAAGTATAATTTTATTAGCCAACACAGAATAATGCCTTCAGAATATGCTTGAATATAGACCTTGAGAAAAGGTCGAGGAATCACGGTAGGCCTAGCTCTCAGGGTCATGAGATATTGACTGAATACTTTTGGCCAATGATGTGTTGTGTTTGCATCCAGGTGCCGCTGATTCATTTGTCAAGGAAGTTGTCGGGTATCAGGCAGGGGGTGGTGGTTTCCTCTAGGTACAAGCATTTTCCCACCGAACATATTTGTTTGCAGACTACAGATTTCCTGGGTCTATCCACGGTTTGCCTTGAAATTGAAAATTGCTCAAGCTTATACCAGTTGTTCAGACTTTTGTCTTTCAAAATACTGAAAAATTCATTCCCATTATAACAAACCAAGCTTTATGGAAAGTGTATGTGTTACATTATGAAAACCTCCATACAATGCTCAGAAACATGCATGGCTTAGGGCTACCCATAGTAGGATTAACTAACAATATAACATATTTGGCAGAAAGCATGCAGTGAATATTGCGAATAATGTAATATTTATTACAGTATAGGTAGCATGTAGTGCCGAAAATGTTAATGATATTTTTAATGGACAGAAAATGCAAATATTAATAAGAAAACCATTAAAAACTACCTTAAAACACCATACCTGACTTTTTCCGTTACTTTTTTGATTGGAGAAACCAAATTAAATGCAATCAAATGTTTTGATTGTATGGTGGGTTTTATGGACATGATCTTTTCTCTGGACCTAAAGCAGAACTGTTAATGTTACATTAGCTCTTTCATACAGAGGCACTCATATTACTGGTTTATGATTCGCTGCAACTGTATTCAGAGTTGAACACAAAGGTGTCCAAAACTTTTGTGACGTCATCGGTTAACCACATTATCGATATTGTGCATAAAACTCAACATACAATCCAAAGATTTCATTGCATTTAATTTAGTGAAACAATTGTTAAAGCATATGTAATTGTATTTTATTATTGTATTTGTGTCAGCTTTAAATGTTTTTTATCCTGGGGATGACCACATTTTTAGGTGTTTTTCCCTTTAAGGGTAGCAAGAGCTTCCCATAGTGCAATAAATATTATATCATTTTATCACCATATGGGTAAATTGCATGACATAGATCAACCCAGATAAAACTGACATAATGCTTCCTGCATCATAACCCAAAATTGAATTTTTCCAGTCATTTTAGTATTGCCTGCCATTTGCCGAAATTTGCTATTATTAGAACTGCATGACCTTCAGAAGACGAAGCAAACCTTTTATACTATCAAAGAAAATACTTTGTTCCATATTGTACACGACATATTTAACAGATAATATTTGGAGATATTAAAAATAAATAATATAAATTGCTATTGTTGTACTAATTGTGTTGTAGTCTTAGACTTCAGTACAAAACAAGGGGCTTCCGTGGCAGAGGGGGTTACTCGCTGGTGCAGGGTAATGACCCAGAAGACTCTCACCAATGCGGTTGCTTCGAGTTCAAGCCCAGATCATACTGGCCACCACTCTAGCTGTACGTGGGAAGGTCTGCCAGTAACATGTGGATGCTCGTGGGTTTCCGCCCGGCTTTGCCTGGTTTCTTGCCAACCTAATGCTGGCTGCTGTCGTATGAGTGAAATATTCTTGAGTACTGAGTAAAACACCAATCGAATAAGTGCATAAAATTCAGTACAAAACTGTCTTTGAAGAATCAAAAAAAGCAAAATATACAACACATCTGATGTTTTTTGTGTGGTAATTTATGAATAGACTGTGGCACTGGTGAGGTCGATAAAATCAAGTGGCCAAATGAAATGAGTGGAGTTTCGAAGGTAAAAGAATTTGCAGAGAAAATAAGACGTGTGCTATTTGTAGGTTAACAGATACGGGAAGTGGCAAAATGTATCTGGTATCTCCTTAGATATTTTAGGCTGAACAAATTGTGATTTTCATTATCTGGTTCAATTTATTGCTGTTTTACGCCGTATGCAAGAATATTGTAGACCATGGGAAACCCACGACCATCCGCAGGTTACTGGCAGACCTTCTCACTAACACCCGGAGAGGAAGTCATCATGAGATGGGCTTGAACTCACAACGACCGCATTTGTGAGAGGCACAGGGACATAACACTGGGATGGCGCGCTAACACCCCTCGGCCACTGAGGCCCCTGCCTGGTTCAAGTCTTGAAAAAGATATGTTTTCAATTGCTGTTGTTTATCTTTCCCTTCAGCCTTCCTTTGAATGACTCCTTGGCCTCCACAAATCTAACACATGGTGATTTTTCAAAGCACACGAAGTCTTTTCGTCAACATTTGTGAGTTACTTAGCAAAAAGTCTGGTTCAATCTTTTCGTAGAAAAGCACATTCAAACAAAACAGTGTCATGTATAGTGAGAATGACGTAAGAATTGGGATATAAGGGTCACGAAATGACAATGAACCATCATGTTGCATCATTTTTATATGAATGTCTTCAGTGAGAATTCATCTTCAGTAAAATAACTCAATGCATAAATGAACTTTCCAGATACAAATTAACTTTATGATGACAATCATTTGTACAGGGAAAGGTACACAACTGCAAGGGCTAGATGAATTACCTGAACAAGAAAATGTACACAGTTTCACATCGGATAAAACAACTGAATCAGTGGAATAGGAAAGTGTTCTCAACCTTATGAAGTCACTAATGAATTGTTTGAACAGGAAGAATAAAGAGAATGAATGTAACTCCGAATATTGAAGCCATTATATCGGCAATGTGTATTTCTGATACTTAGTTTGTGCAATCATCAGGAAATATGTACAGTAAAGGTTTATACAGGTTTATATACATGTAGCAGTGAGTGTGTGGGCGTGGGTGGGTGTGTGCGCGTGCGCGGGAGGGCGGGGAAGGTGGAGGGTGTAAGAAATATTCAAAAATTACAAGTATGGTAGGCTGACACATGAATGGTGGCGATGATCACATAATATGAACATAATAAGAGGCTGGTAGTGGGCAAATGTAATCTCGAGGAAATTGATGTACATGTCGTTGGAAACAGAGCAGAGAAAGAGAGGAGAGTATGTTGGGGGCGTGGGGTAACAATGATGCAGGGAATACAAACAAAATAAGCAGATGTAAGCAGAGCATGCACGAAACTAGATAATATGAACACATGGGCCGGCAGTTCTCTACAAACTTTGATGCCATTGTTTAGTTCTGGCCTTTTCTACTTTATACCTGGCTAATGCTGCTTTAATAAAGCTACATTGTGTGGCTCTGTCAATTACTTTGGTGTTTGTTATTATGATGTATGGAAATGCAGGTCTAGTGTGTTTGGTGTCATGAAACCGGTCAGGGAGAGTGAATAAATCAAAGGCATACTTGAAACTGGAGCATTGCTCAATATGATTATGTATGTCGCTATGTTGTCGCTATGTTGTTGGTATATTCTGATAGTCTTTGTGATAAACATCATTCACCTATTTAACTGTGCCCTCAACCAGGTCATACGGACTGATACACTACAATAGTCGGAGTTATCTTCGCTCTATTTTACGCTAAATTGATCTGTGGAACCTCTGTATAGGGAGACTATTGAATCATTTGAACAGTGCGTTTTAAACACATACTGCAACCTAGATAGGAATTTAAAAAAAACAGCTCAAATTTTGGGATAATTGAATAAAAATGTTGAAGTTACACTTTGTGTTGTGTTCTACATAACTGATATCCACTTTAACTCAACTTTCAATCAATGTAACATCCTTTAACTGCCGGAAATGTTGCGAGTAGGCCCCTATCTGTACATCATGGAAGAACACCATGCTCTCCCCGCTCCCCCCCCCCCCGCCCAAAACGAATTTCCATTATTACTGGCTGCCTATAGGCGACAAGACAAAATTTCTTGAAAAAACAAACTTTCACATACACTCTAGCCTTGATCAAACGAAGTGACGCATCCAATGAACAATGAATTCTACATTTATAAACCACTTTAGTTGCGTGGTAAAATTACAAGTATTTGTATTTCATTTTCAAAAAAATTTATTTACTCCTATCAAGTGATTGGAAAATAGAAACTAAGCAGAAATACAAGTTGAAAGTCAACAAAAATTAAATAAATAAATTAATAACGAGAGAGAGAGAGAGAAGGGTAGGTTATGTGCCCTTCCATTTTCCAAATAATGATTTGAAGGGAAAAAAATCACGCATAGTTCAACAACAACAACAAACATATAGCAAGAATAATTCTGACTCCGTTTATATTTTTAGACAGTGGTAATTATAGGTACATACTTTGAAAAGCTGGTAAGCTATCGGTGATATGATGTTACGTAGATTTAGCTGTTTGTTTTGTGTGTGTGTGTGTGTGTGTGTGTGTGTGTGTGTGTGTGTGTGTGTGTGAGTGTGTGTGTGTGTTGTATAAACGATCCTGATCCGTGTTCAACACTTCGATCGTCTGTCAGCGTCATTCCCTGGATCCTCGGTCAGTACGTTGTGCACACGTTAACTATCGTACTGGTAAGGTCCGACTGCATAGATTAATTCTTTCTTGCCTTTACTAGAATGTACTGTGTTTTCTTCCCTCTCAGGTAAATACGTCTCACAAAAATGTCCCGCATAAAATTCATCTGAAGACGCCATGTTTCTGGCATGTGACGTGTTGCTTCAACGCATGGCAGACGTCAGCAATTTCTTCCGATGATGTCATCACTCATTAATCGGGCTACGATTGTTATCTTTTGGGGGACGCACAACGTAACAATGTTAGGGTTGTAATAGTTTCAATCATTTGTTTTTAGCAGTTTTGTGACGTATTTTCATATGAAGTGGTTTCCAGGGCAAGATTAAATCCCATTTGGCATGACATTTAACATGTCAACACAGAATTTATTTGCTGACCTTGAACTGTCCGATGATGGAATCGGGAGTATACAACAAAATAATGTCTATATACAGCCTTTATAAGTGCATAATTGTTGGTCAATGCTATTGTTGTTCAGTTTCTGATTTTTCCATACATATGAGTGTTTTGTTTTATAATGCAAAGCAGTAAAATTTCTTCATTATCCCTCATACCAATCTCTCTAAGATGAAGACTCTCCCTAAACCCTGTTGACAACAGCTGGGACAATGTACATGTAGTACCTAGCTCCCTCTAAAATACTACTATGTATGAGTGGTACACATTATTGTGGCAACAATCCACATCCACATACTTTTGTATACCAACAGTACACGATTTATGTAATTTGTGTAATACATTCATAATGGCGTGCTTGTTAGGAGTACAAAAAATGGTCTACAAGTGGGGGGGAGGCGGGAGTCAGCCCACAACTAATGCCTTAAATCTGTCAGAAGTAATATTTGATTTGTTACAGTTTCAAGGCATATAATACAAGAGTGTGCAATCTTAGTATCGCTATAGATGTCATAGCCAACAAAAAATGCCCTGTGTCAATTTAGTGCAGTTTTTGACACCATCCAGCCCCAGGGAAGCTGTCCCCCAAAACGTAATTTGCACAGGAGTTGTACCTTATTGCTTCCCGCGTTTGTAAATAACATCTTTTTGTGGAACGACTACCTTCATGATTAAAACAATAATGTTGTCTTTTGTTTTACGAGAAATCATTGGCACACAGACGTAGATGAAATACATACTAGCTTTGTCGATGATGAGACCGATTTAGCGGTGCATGCAGTGCTTTGCTTGGGCAGATAGGACTTATTTTAAATTTTAGGATTTCTTTTATACTGCTTCCAAAAAAACATATATCTACCATGCATATACAGCAGCACAAGTCACATGTAGTCAAGTTATGGTGTAATCCCTATCCGAAGCCACGCGCTTGTCTGATGACCGAGTTTTCGGCTTGCGGTCTCCTCAGCGTACAGTCTGACACACTCCGTGTCAACTATGGGCCGAAAGTAGGGGCGGAAATAAAGATGAACTCCTAGTACAATTAGGCCAACTTGTGACCGTAATGGTAAACAGGGACATTTTTCAAATTGGTGGATATTTGTCAACATGGCAGTCAAACTCATATGAGCATTGGCGACATTGATGCGACAAGGAAATCAACAAGTCGTTTATGGCCAGTATATTTTGAGCAGCAAATTTTATCTGATAAGCCACATCATACGGAAAAAGACACGAAAGTTTGGTTAAGCTAAAGCACCTGGACAACCATAGGAATGACCATATACAGACCATAGACTGATGATTAGTAATAAACCACAGATTTTCATTCCTGGTTGCAACACCGCATACGAACATATGTGTAGATGGAGAAAGAGGCATTGTAAAAATGAAATGCCCTCACTCTTACCAAGAATAGATAGTGGGCATTTCCGAGTCAATATTTGGCGGTTTTACTTGTTTAAATGTGAAATTAAAAGTGGGAACGACCTTCTCTTGAAACATTATTCTATAACAAGTACAGAGATTTGTTTGTAAAAAGCATAAATTAAGCCAAGAAAACGTCAGCTGCACGTGTTATTATTATTTCTCAACTACATTCACTCAAACACAGGCCTGGCACTAAACTCTTACACCTTACGTAGAACAACAACATTCCAGATGCATTGACAATACCTCATTATAAGTATCGTGGCATAAAATACCTTAAATAGAAATATAAATACTAACCTCAGAACATACATATGTATGCTTTATTATTTTTTAAACCCTCATTTGAGCATCAGGCGGTCAGCTCAAAAATATCCACCACTTCCAATTTTGCTCATCTCAATTCGGCTTTGCAAACGGAATAAATTTTGCCCCTCTCAGCTTCTCGGAATACTTGCTATCGGACAGTTTTCGTGAGAACACTGCTTCACCATTTCTCCATGAAAAAGTTCCGAACACGATCTCGTAGAGATAGATTTTGCAGACGACAGAAGCCTATGTTGACATTGTACAAATGTCCGATCTGTGGGAGGAGTTTACTGACAGACCGTAACGACCAACTAATTGGCTGCTTTATACACACCCCCTTCAAAAATGGATCATTGTTTCGTATGACGTTGGACTGCTCCTGAATATTTCATTTTCTAGCCAGCCTTGTGTACGACTCGAATAATGACCTGTTTTATTGCTGAAAAATGACCAGGATGCATCTCCAGTCATCTGAGAACTCTGAGCTTCAGGGACTGGAAAGGTCGAAGCTCTCTAGAAAATTTCTGGCGACGTTTATATGTTTATATAATGTTTATTTTTGCACCTCTGTATCTTTTCAGTACCAGGTGTGTCCAGTCTGTCAATAACAGCGCGAGGTGATGTTGTTGCCGGTCGTCTGTTTTCCTTGGCGTGTAAGATAACCAGACGAACACACAATGCAAGTTATCTCTTCTGGACACGTGATGATGGTCAGAACAGATCCCGTATATACGCCTCCAGTGTGTGTAACTCGTCAATACCATTATCACCATGGTCACCTGCCGGGTTATCAGGGGGATGTCAAGACCTAAACGGTGAAGAGGTTTACACAGTGACTATAGAGAACGTCACAGAAGACACGGGCCGGGGCAAATGGAGATGTCAATATGAAGGACAGAACGAGGCGGTTACCCTGGATGTTAAAGGCAGGTACAAATGCTCACCGGACATGCGCGGCATTGCATTATACATGTCTGTTTTATACATGTCTGTCGTACATGTGTGTCTGCTTTGTCACATGAAAACTTAGTCACTTTAAAATATAAAACGCCTATCAACGGTTATGCATAAGTTAACACTATACACATGTGTCGGAAAATCAGGAAACATTACCTTGGATATGAAAAGTTACTAAATTTGTCAATATGAACATGGGTAAACAATAACATGAGGTGCACCTTTGTTTCTACTTTTTGGTTATGTGCCTCCAAATGTTTTGCTTGTAAAAATCTTTAATATTTACATAATTAATTGTTTGTAAGTTTTATTCTGCTTTGGTTGATATTGGTATTTTTAGTCATCAGGTGTTGAGGTAGGTGTATGGTGATTTCAACCATGGCGAAAAAAATTTAACCCTTCAGCTCAACACAGGAGTAACGATATTGTGCCTTCAATTACGTGTGTATATTATTTATTTATTTATTTATTTGATTGTTTTTTTACGCCGAACCCAAGAATATTTCACTTTTACGACGACGGCAAGCATTATGGTGGAAGGAAAACGGATAGAACCCACGGCAACGCATGAATGCTGGAAGCCCTTCCAACGTACAGCCGTTGAGGAAGCCAGCATGAACTGGACTCGAACTCACACCGACCACATTGGTAAGAGGCTCACTGGTCATTGTGCTTACACGAGCGCTCTGACAACGAACGCACAATGCAAGTTGTACATCAAGTTCTGAGATGTTCCTCTCTGTAAAATAAAATAGTTGCTTATAATAACGAATGACACCTCATGATGGTAGATGTGACAGTGTGTCAATTTCCGCTCTGCTTTATGTACTGAGAGAATGAACATATGGAACGGGCCGAAGCAGAGGACGCACAAAATTAATTACAACGGAGGACAACTCGAGATGGAACCTAAAATGTGCGTGATGTAGCGCATTACATTTGTCGCGCAAGGGACATCATTTTGGGACAGTATCACGATCTTGGTTTTATTCGGTCATGGGACGAAAAACGAACATGAGGTATAATAATGCCAGTTGAACCCTACAGACTGACAAGGACATTTGGGAATGACGGTCGATGTAAGGACCATATGAAATGTCCCCTTTCCCTTCCTTTTTTATGAATCAAATATTATTCAGCATAAAAGATGAAGAAGCGAGGTATAACTTATTATTTCTCTTGTTATTTGCAAAAGAATATTGAAAGAAAAAGCAAGTGATGGTGGGCTGTGGGACGTGGCCATATCTAAACGAGAAAAGTTGTACTACGTCTTTCCTGTAATTTAACTGCACTGGACATGTGTTTTTCTCACATGTGCATGTATACGGTGATATAACACTGAAAACTATCATTATGTAACTTGACGGGAAAATCATCTCCCATAGGTTTTCAAAACGAGAACATGGACAACCAGAAATCAATACTAAGCTTTTTACTATGATCATAAATGAAATCCATAGTCTTGGTGAGATGGTTCAGAAAATGAGTGATAGGTACACCTATGTGGTATAAAGATTATTATTCCCAATATCAGGAAATGAAAAACAATTCGGTATGATATGAGTTATACTCATCTTTACGAAGCCTTGTAAAGGTGAAGGTAGACGAGTGCTTACAAGGGTGAATGGGTTGGGTTTTAGGGAAGAATCTCTCAAAGTCGTCAATCTCCATATTCTGAGAAACTGTTGACGAGGTAAATCAAGTTCTATCCTCGCCTGGTTCCTTACACATGTAATTAACTCACCTGGTCAGATTATACCTACTAAACTCATCTGGTCAGCTAACACATACTACGCTCAACTGGTCACTGATACCTGGCCGATCAGGCCTGTCTCCTTGCTCTACACAGGCAAATACTGCAAGCATGTGTCACATGATTTTCCTACCCATCATCAGATAGACATCTGTGTATCACGTAAGTGGAACTTGTTTCATGTTAATGGAATATAACGTACATGCGTGTTACATATGTGACACGTATGTGTAATGTTTGTGAATTGTACGTGAAGTTCGTACATTTTTGATGAGTACGGCAGGTGGAAACATGCATGCTGTTAAATTTTCCACATTAAAACCCGAGATATATACATTTATGATCATCCGTTCTTTCCTTTTTGTGCATTATTGTGTGTATATTTTAATGAGTCAAAGAAAATTAGTTTCTTGCAAAAGCCGTTCAAAGTAGTTTGTGATAAGCATTGTACATCAACTTTAATAAATCTCAGATCTGCACAACATGAGCAGCCAAAAATTGGAGTAAAACTATAAATTTACAGTACATTTGCTTTGAGCTAAAAACCAGTAAGACTTCAGTCTCCAGTTTTGAAACTTAACAGTCAGCGTGCAGTGTTGTTCATATATACATTGAAGAATATAATTTTTAACATAAAGACTTCAAAATTTGTACGGCCTAGTGCCTACACGCACTTGTACTCTTGTACTCGGCATATCATATGTTGGTCACTCGTTAAAACAATCGCAGTCCATTTAGTATATTTATTTATTTGCTTGATCTACTCACTTGAACTTGTTTTTTAATGTCAAGATGTCTACAAAGAAAATAATGTCTATATAGTCTACAGTATAGCTGTGTAATCCTCAAGCTAGATCTGAAGATGTGTCAAAATGTAATGGTATCAATAAAGCGCGATAGGCCTAACAAATAAACATGCACCGATTAAATCCTATGAAAAGCTTTTTCAGTCTTTAGGCCTAATTAAAATTGTTTCATTTTGCTTACGTTATCTGCATGGATAATTATGTTACTAATTTCATCATAAAAGACTATGCGTGTAATACACTCAGCATTAAATGTACATTCATAGACATTCTTCGGTAAGGGAATTACACATGTAGACACAAGATCACACATGATATGAAGTCTTTAGTCATGCGTTACGTATGTAAATTACACATGTATCACACACCATAAAATGAACATGAGTTTTACATACGTGAAATAAATGTGTATCACAAATCTGGTTATTCTCCAGCGTCACGCAAAACCTTAAGCATACATACATACATACGTGTTATGCATGTAAAAGCCCAGGCATAAAAACCTTACGTGAATAACGTACGTGACACATACATGCAATTCACATGCGTGAAGTTCACATACGTGTCACATATCAAACACGCATGTATCAACTGAAAATATTACCAAACATGATTCAGATCATTTGTAGTTTTTCTCTGTAAATGTAACCTCTCAGTGCTCTCAGAGGAAGTACACTGTATCTATTTATTTTGTACCTACTAAACTAAACTCAGCTCGTCGATTAACCCCTATTTAACTCATCTGTACACCTCACAGGCACTAACCTCGGCTGGTCAACTTACACGTACTAAACTCACCTGGTGACGTTACACCTACTTAACTCACCCTCTCACATTACAGGTTCTAAACTCACCTGATAAGTTAATTATATTCCAAGCTCACCAAGTCAGCTTACACGTACTAAATTCGAACACTGAAAGGTATGATGTCACGTGGTTAACTTCCACATACCAAACTCACCTATTCATTTTACACACACTAAACTCACATGTTCAGTTTACACATACTCACCTATTCAGCTTACACATACTAAACTCACCTGGTGACTTCACACCGACTAAACTCAGATGGTCAACTAACTCGTACTAAACTCACCTATTCACTTTACACACACTAAACTCACATGTTCAGTTTACACATAGTCACCTATTCAGCTTACACGTATTAAACTCACCTGGTGACCTTACGTGCTAAACTCATCTGGTCAACTTACACGTACTAAACTCGCCTATTCGGTTTATACATGCTATATACGCGTACTATACACATTTGATCAGCTTACACGCTTTAAACTCACCTATTCAGTTACACATACTAAACTCACCTGGTCAACTTACATGTACAAAATTCAACTGGTTAGCTTCCATGTACCAAACTCCTACTATAAGAAGGAGACTATCATTTAAATTTTATTACAGGCAACATTTGTAGTAGTCTTACAAGAAACACCTGTCTGCGGCCCCAAATATTCAGGGGTTCGTGAGATTAGTCAACCCTAAACAGGAAACAAATTTCCTGGACTAAGAGTCATGAAACGACATAATAATTATGTACAAAACAACTGAACATATACCAGTAATATGAATCAAACCACAGAAAAACTGAAGATGAAGCTGTTTATTATATATTCTAAGATATAAAATATATACATGAAACATTTTGAATACCACATTGCTACCAAGCTTTCAAACTAGACGCACGGAGTATTGGGCATTCCATTGTCGTGAGGTTGCGGAGGTTTTCTGGAATAAAATAGCAGATATTTTTACACGGGTCACTGTCCTATCTCAAAAGACAGGACGGACCTTATGCGGTTCATTATGCATCCGTCCACAACGGGAGTAAACGAGTTTAGAGGGAATACATGTGTAATAGCGATACCCGAATGTTGGGCCTTAAAATACACCTACAGCTGTACCATACTAACTAGGATAACTTTACCCCTGTTTTTGCAGCGTTAGCGGCTCACATGTGGATTCTTTTTTCTTAGCATTTCGTCCAAGTTCTCTCGAGTTTGTTTGAGAATGAAACCTCCTTCTTTATCATGATACCACTAAAATTTGCCAGAATCTCATGAATGAAATAACAATAAGCCAAAAGTAATAGCCAAATATGCGCCCCTTCATATAGACATGTTTTTAATTATCAGGTATGAACAAAGATGCGAAAGGTGATAATTAACACATCCATAAATTAGCATTTCAAACCCTTTAAATAACATGAGGCAGAAGTGTCCGAAATTCTATTCTTCATCTGGTACATTTATTTGCTACCCTTAATAAGTTCACGTTTCGTTATTTTTATTGCAGTACATGAAGAATGTGTATTTCATGTTTGATGCCAATATATTTGACGTACGTTATTTTGTGAAAACTCTCAATAAAATTGTAATATTTTGTTCCTTTCAACTTTGTTTTGTTTCTGATGTTTAGAAAAAAAAAGAGATAAATAGAATACACCTTTGTCGAGAAAGAATTCGTCATTGACTTTTGTACTTACAGCCAATATGTGTAAAAGTTCGTAGATCGTTTCTGGTTGTATTTCCTGATCGGATAGCAAAAATAAAAAAAATGATAAGGGGTGGTCGGTTTGAGATTTTCGAAAAATTGCTTACATTTAAATGATAATATATTAAGAATGGAGACGGATGTATACACCAAAAGTTAGGCCCTAATCAAGGGATGTTAGGGCCAGTGTGTTGAAGTTTTATGGCTAATAAACTTCTGATGTGTATTGGGTCGTGATCAGTGGAAAAATCAGAACAGAAAACACTACACTGTATATAACTTAGGACATTTAGTTATGAAGTCCGTTGGATAAGAGGAAGATGAAGCTTGTGTTTAATGGGCCTATATCGATGCTGTAGGTCTATAAACAACAATGTACAACACGGGAGTTATTTGAATGTCTTTGACAAGATGGATGCATATATATTTTGGCCAAAAAAGCTACAACACAATAATATATTGTTGATAAATGCAATATCTTGGCTGTGGTGATGTTACCTTAAGCTTTTCTAAAGGTTTAGAACACTTTATTAACACTTTATTAAATTCTTTTATGTGACAATTTAGATGATTAGTTCCGCATTATTATGTATTCTGCAGAAAAGAATATGCTACACTCTCGTTTCATTACCACTTTTCCAAAACTCGTTCTCAAAATGATTCTAATCTACAACCTGCAGGATATAAATGCATTTAGGAATACAGGTATCTGATGATGTTTATTCAATATGACAAGACATTAATTTGGGTAATTCTAGATTTCATCTAAAGGTCTAATAAATTGCTTTCAACGTCATTATTACTTCTGACCTTAATCTGCTGCCCAATAGCTACGCAATTTCGTGAAACAGGGCTGAAATAATGTCACATTTACATCATCAGCAAGAAATAAACACATCGAACGCCGTTTTTGACTAGGCTTGACAGGAGTAGTAACATTAGAAAAGATTAGGAAGACACAGACCCATAGAGGATGCTTGCACATGGGAGGGTTGTCCTCATCTAGTTTTCTTAAGTCGTTTTAATAAGGAATCCGCAGTTCGCGAGTGAAGGGTTAATTTTTCTCAATCAATGGAATAAGACCAAGAGGTCCTGTGTAAAATGGTTTTGATCAGAGCTAAGGACTGACTAAAGCTTCTTGGTGGACCTAAATCTTGCCTGATATATGTATATGTAGCCCTCCATGGTCAAGTTAGTACTTGATGAATTCAACCAAATTGTGGCACATACGTTTGGCATCAAAGGACTTCAAATTTGTTTGTTCTACAGCGTACAGAAGGTTAATTGTGCTAATTTTACAGTTTGTGTTAAAATTGTACTCTTCCCTTCAACCAAAACTTGACAATAATAATAACTATCAATATATATTAGCTTATGCTCTAAGGTTCTTTCCTCTGATGGTTGAAGCAGATACACATTTTCTCTAAACATCAGTCAATGTTCCTCTCGTAACGAGATGATAAATATCCTCCTTATGGTTAGGATGAGAACAAAGTTATCATATAATGTTATTATTGCATCGAACTTTAGCGAATCATTCATCACTGAGGAACGTGCATGCACTTACCCAAGTGTTAACAGAGGCCTAATATTCAATATGCGTGTAGTTTTGGATCAGCTTTATAATTAGTATTTTAACCTTGTTTATATTTAATACCACTTACAACAAAAAAGGTCAAAGTCTTTATTTTCACATTACAAAGGTGACCGCGTACATGTGTGACATAACGCATTTGTCCCTATACCCAAAATCTGCCAGTGGCAGTTTACGACGCCTTTTGCTCTCGACGTCTACGTCGTGTCCCGCCTTTGCATTAGTGGAAATGTATTGATTATGTCGTTTGTTTAACAATGCAATATATAAAAACTGCGCCGAGCCAGATATATAGACCTTTCCGAGAACCAGGTTATCTTTCCCTCCTCATTAATGTACGCATGCCCAGAGGTTGACCACACCTTCGGTAGGCTCAATGTGGCTCAACTGATCTAAGATGGAATGGTTAGGGTTTTATGTAAGATTTTATGATCGTAATTTGTGCCAGATCATCCTGAATTATACGAGGGGTGAATAAAGCTGACCTGATCGGTGCAGTAGTACATTGTGAAATGTGATGTCCATTTAGTTTGTATGCAATAAATTAATAGGCATAGACATGTCAGGATCTTGCAGTTGTCGTTGGTTTGTTTTTATTAGGTGTGAGATACATATATAGGCATATACATTTATGTATCCAGGAGGTGACCACATAGACACTCACCAAGCACCAATTATACCCAAGACACTGAAGACCACAGCTGAAAGGCCGATGAGAGGCCGATGAGAGGGTTCATTGTCAACAGAGCATTATTTAGTTCCCAGCATTTTGATTTTTTACAATATAAATTGGCTTTTGGAACAGATATTTTATTTCACTAAGCGCAGAAAAATATTTTACCTCCTTATTTTGGTTACAATTGCAATATTTTGATAGTTATGGGAATGGCCTTTTAGAAAATGAAGTTACTGGCAAAATTGCTCTCATTTTAAGTTGGTTTTAAGCAATTGGAGGCTGTTGGTTTTTTCTATAATGTAAAAAGTGCTCCCTTCTTTTCCATCTAGACATTCGCCCTCTTTCTTTGAAAGTCAAGCGCGTCGTATAGTTGAGGAGGTGCGACCTGTCCGTGCCTGTTCAGCATTGAAATTCCATAAACAACCACTGTTCCACCTATACATCCCTAAGACTATTTCCTTCATAGAGTTGACGTGATTAAGGAAGCTCATTTAACAGTGACTTTCGCATACTCGTAGTGCGCCATGAGAGTAAGCATGCAATGTTTCCGCTTTCATGTTGGATAATTGTCACATTTTCAGATTAATATGTAAACACAAACCGCATATTCTTCATCCTAAATAATTCACACTTACGCTCTTTTCTTGCGCATGCAATTTACACCCTGATACACATCCTAAAATAGTGTTAGTAACAGAAGTCTTCTCCATCGGTTTTATTTTGCTTTCATGTTCAAGTGCCATGGTGTTTTTATAAAATGCTTAATTATGAAACACAACTATTTCAGGGTAAGCTTTCTGCATAGGAATAATTCACGATGACAGAAACGGAAACAGGATAACATAGTCTGTATTTTCTTCATACAGGTATGGTCACCCGGGTAACTCTGACGAACCCACCAGATGCAGTGTTAGCTGGTGACCCCATGAACTTTACCTGTGTGACCTCGGCCAGTAAACCCCAGGCCTGTATACGGGGGTACATACGGAGACCCGGTAATGTCCGGGAGCTTGACCCACCGGCTGATTGTAACCAGGACTCCAGCCTGGTACAGACCACAACCCGGACACTGAGGTTTACAGCTAGTGCCGAGGAGGACGGAGCTGAGCTGTACTGTAACGCCTCCAACAGTGTGACGGATCCTCCTGTACGCTCACAACTCCACATACTCAATGTGCAATGTATGTATAGATCTTGTCATAAATATCCACCCTATTTAGATTACATTTATACCGAGTCAACCAGCAGTCCTTTCTATACACACAATTCTGAAGTTTCTTCATTCAGACAGGATATGGTATTTCGATCAAATATTCAGTCGTAATATGTGTAAAAATGTACATATTGCAAGACATCATTTCTTTTGAATATCATATTTTATTATTTTAGTTTCTGACTAGTGTCATAATATCCCCTAGGTCAAACAAAATCTTCTAATTTCGTGTTATCATTAAAGGGCACACGAGATCCGGATTCAAGCCCCGTCTTGCACAGAGAATTATTAGATTCGGCCCGTTTTCGCTTTTCCTGGGGGCTTCAAAATAGGCAATCGACTGCTCTCGTTTAGCCGTTTTGCGTATTTTCCCGTTCGTAGAAAACCACTCGTGTTCCACGAAGAGGGTGTGTATTTGTTATTCACAAGCGGGATTGTTCTTCAGTAACATCTCGGTGGATTTCCCCGGGCACTCTGATCTCCTCCACTCACAAAACTGTCCGCCATCGTTGAAGTGAACACTTTTCTGTTTAGGCTGTGTGGATACATCCACGAAAAAAAATCCCGAAAAAATGTGTTCATAATTCTTATCCGGTGAATATCAAGGCAGTTATGTCAGTAAGAGAGACAGAATTAAGAAGCCTCCAACGTATGGCTCTGGAGAGAAAGTCTCTGCCAAGAGAAGTTAAAACGCCGACAGTTGAATCATAGCCAAGGATGTGGAACGTCTCATCTGAATACGACAGTATTGTAATAGGCTTACTCTATATTATTATACAGAAATAGGCTGAACTCAGAATACGTAAAGATTAATCTTGATTATGCATTCAGATAAAAAAAACATTTGTTTTTCAAACAGGTAAGGATTTTAAAGATTATGTTTTAGAAGGATTCAGTAAATGCAGTTAACATAAGCCAACTGCCCAAATCATAGTCCAGACTGTCAACCGGTGAAACAATATTCAAAGTCAAATTCCCAAAGACTATGTAGTTTTATTAATAAGATTAGCATTTTTCAAACTCTCCTGCGTGTATTCTTTATCATCTGTGGATAAATTAAGTTCTGCTAATCGGGGAGCGCAATTATTACCCGTTTGGATATTTATAAATTGCTGATATAGGAAGCTGCCTGATTTCTATAAAGGAACAACATCAATAAAACCAGATACATTGCTCTTACCGTGCATTGTGAAAACGTTAATAAGCAGGTTACATATTAAACGGCTCATGAAGAACAGCCAAATACTGATGCGTTTACTAGTTCTACATGTTTTCCTCTTGTGTCATACAGCACTGATGGTGGGGTTGATTTTAGCTCCGTCTTACCACGCAGTAGAGTATGCAGACCTTGGGTGTCAAAATTATGTAAGCTGCCTTTCGTCCTTTTAGTTATATTCTCGTGCTAAGATAATGTGTACATGCATAATGTGTTCGTCAGTTGCTTGGCCAATAAGACGACACAGATTATGGGAGATTTCGGGCATTTTAAGTTATATAAAATTCACTGATACCGGAAAGCAAGGTTCGTCTAATGATTTCCGGTCACTTCACCAGAATAAGAGACTAAATACTTAGCCACATTTCGGTTGATAAAATTGATAAGACCGATTGCAGTGCTCCATACGCAATGTCTCATTGCTATCATCCGATGGAACTGATAAACCCACTCAAAGTTTTGAACACAAAAATGATAATTCTTGTAACATTAGTAATAATTACAATATTAGTGATTGAAAGAAATAGCCCATGTTCATGAGATCAGATATATTAGGAGACCATTTCACCGTTAACGTTCCTCACAATTCCATATGGCAATTGTGAATATATATCTTCACTTTTCTCCACTTACACAATCTACGAATCCGTGGATATGATGTTGAATACCAAGTATATAAGTATGATAAATTGCAAGAGTTCTCTTTTCAAATGTGGTTATACAAACTTATGTTGAGAAGACACCGTTTAATATGTATTGTGTTAGGTGCATTATATATTTGCGACATTCATACACAAAGAACTTAATTATGGACCCCTCTCACGCTGGTTTTGATGGAGGCGATTTTATGCACATGCAATTAATGTTCTTCTGTATCAATAGAGTGTAAAATGTGATTGGTTGTGGACCGAGTGACCCTTTGGCCAATGAAAAGCTAAAACATGAATAGAATCCATGTTTTCATGATAAGACGCATGCATTTCTATCATCACTGGTTTTGATGTGAAACAATGGCTTTGCAAATATGGTTCTGGGGTGAGTAGTGTGGAAACAGTGATTAAAATTACTCAATGAAAACGTCATGTGATATCCAAGCGATTTACGGCAATATCTTGTGTATCCCCCGTGTCCCTGGGTGATAACCTGAACCCTTCCCCCATACCACCTAACTGAGCTAAAAAATTGACCTTCCTACATTTGCGTGAGTTTGACAATGTCCAGTGTAAAGAACACAAATTTAATCTCGCTGCATGCAAACTATTCACATATGACCATTCGGCGTGTGTTTAAGAAATAAATGTTTGATTTTTCGAAGCAATGTACTTTCGATCCATGCCCAGAAAAATGAGCCAGCAGATCAAGTTCTCAAACGATGGGCAAGTCCGTTTTACAGGCATATATCGAAAGCATTTTGCTTTAAAAATCAAACGTTTATTTCTGTTTTAACTCACCAGAATTTCAACAAAGTGCTATTAATTATTTTCTTTAATTAATTAATACATTTTTAATTATTTTTTTTCCAAATCGACCAGGCTAGCATATATGTATTCCAGTATAAATATAACGGAGGACGAAGGCTTTCAACCGGCGTAATCAGAATGTTGTATTTAAACATCATCAGTTAAACTGGACACCTTGTCTGAGTTGGACAATAGTCCATGGTTACTTACATTTTGACGTAACTTACCTACCTTTCCACTTTGTCCATGTTGTCTAAATCACAACAGTTGCAAAGCCTGGCAAACTGCAGACATACATAGGGTGCTCTGTGTCTGCTCTGTGATTTCTATTGATCATTTATTTTATTGATCATCACACGTATTTTGTAAGATTCTTTAAAGTTAACATAAATTAGTTATTTTCACGTACCATTCCAGCCTAATCCATGTGGTTTTCGCGTGTTTCTAATTCCATAAACACACTTTCTAAAGTTTTAAGACGTGTTGTAGACAATTTATCTCATTGGCCTTTCTTGGAGCATGCTGAGATATGTACGCCTACCGTCCTGCTCCCAGTTCCCTTTGCTGCATCCGAAAGCCACATAACCGAAATTCTGAAGTTACTTCCAGTTCTCCTATAACACATACGCCTGCTCTGAAATAACTGCATCGTACACAGGTCTTCTGCTGCAATGCCTTATTTCAGGCATGATAATGCAACTGTGTAATCCTTCTATTTTATGAAGTATGCGTTTTCCATGCAAACGCTTGATAACTATGTTAATTTCTTGTTTTCGTTTGCCAATATTTAGGCGCATAAAAAGACATACATGTATACCATTAACGGCGACAGATAAAACAAACTCTGACTATAACAACATTGACCTGTGTTTTGGGTGTTGACACATTTTCTGGACAGGCGAAAAAAAAATAATAACATTGTTAGGTTTAGGACATAACAAAAGACTGTACATGGATAATTTCATGCTCGCGTCATTCAGCTGAAGATTTCCATGTATTTTATATATTTTTCCACTAGCTTTTCATCATTTTTTAAATTTCAGACCGCCCTACATTTACCAACTGTAAATCGTCGTACATTTTCGTGGAGAACGCCACAGCTGAGCTCTCCTGTACTATCTGGGCTAATCCCGAGCCGAGGATAAACTGGAGCCACGGAGCTCAGCCGAGGAGGAGTGTGACAAATCACAGATACACGTCTGTGGTGAGGTTCAACAAGATCAGCAGGACTGACTCTGGAGTCTACACCGTGACAGCTAGTAACAATGTGACGAGAGGAGTAGAGCGGACAGTCAATGTCACTGTTTACTGTGAGTGTACTTTGTGTACTTAAGTTATTCATGATGATTATCATAAATTCAAATGCTCATATTCCTTATAGTTATATTAATGTTACACAAAAAGGGTGTAGTTAACAAAATATACACGTCTTGTGGATCTTTAATATCAAACAACGCTTCCTTTTTCTGAAAGTTTGTGTGTAAACACAAAAACGTGACTATAGTCTGCTTTGTTTTTTCTTTCCACTTAGTCTCGTACCTTGGCCTTCTGTAAATTGACCAATTGTTACTATCGGTGTTTCCTTTTTTCAGTGACATGTGGCAAGCAAAGCTCTACAAAATAATATGTAACCCTGAAGCTCAAGTTAAATCAGCTTTTGTGGTGTATAAAGTATTAGTCCCACAAGCATGTTTTCAACACCTCGTCTCAATTGCCCCGAGTGACCTCGCAATTATTATAATTAGCGTCGCGTGCTGGGTAACGGGACGGGCTTAGATCGTGTGTGGTATTAACTATTCATCTCACATCGTGAATGTATTGTTAGATTATATGTTAAAATAATGACGAAGATTCCAGACATGACATCCCACCCAGTCACATTATACTGACATCGTGCCGACCAATCCGGTTCCCTTGCTAAAATCTCTCAGTGCTCCGCTCTTCGTGTGTAGTCAAAACACTCCAACTCCAATTGTCTCATTTTCTGATAATACATGAATTAATCGTAACTGACTGTATGGCTATTGTACAGTTACTATAGTTCCTGAGTTACAGTGGTTCAGTTGGTTAGTGACCGAGAAGCCTCCCATCAATGTGGTGACTGTGAGTTCAAGTCAAGCTCATGCTGGCTTCCTCTCCGGCCGTAATTGGGAAGATCTGCCAGCAACCTGCGGATGGTCGTGGGTTTCCACCGAGCTCTGCCCGGTTTCCTCCCACCATAATGATGGCCGCCGTCGTATAAATGAAATATTCTTGAGTACCAATCAAATAAATAAATAGATAAATAAGTTATTTTACATCCGAGCTGTCGAGTCGGTATTGGCCGCGTTTATGGCGTGTCGAGTCACAGAACGGTATCTGATTTACATGAAGTGACAGTAAAGTGGGAGGCGGGAAGGTGATTCCACGGCTGGCATGGGTTGATGGATATGATTGTGGTGATTTTGAAGAAAATGAAGGCACCTATTTGGAAACACTGACAAGTGTGTTTGATCTAACACGTTTATCCCAAAACTCCATTTTACATACAGATAAAGACTATAAAATTTTTCTTTCGTTGCTGGAATTTCATTTTTTCTAATAGCATGTCATCGTATCTATCAATACCACTCTCAGCAGATCCCACTAAAGCAGGTAAAATGAGTTTCCAAGAAGAAACTTTAGATCAAATACCGTAAGCCAGATTAACTGATGTTTTTACTTTCATATTATATCCATACCACGATTGTCATGGCAAATCCAACATCTCTTACCGCTATGTTTCCCAAGACCCGCCGAATGTGTCTGTGGCCCTGACATCAGGAAATGAAATCACAGAAGGAAACTCTCTCCAGCTGGAATGTCGGGCTGAAGCTGTTCCTCAAAACTACACCTACACTGCCTGGAGTCGTACCATTGGAGGCCGTCCTGTACCACTGACAAACCACAGCTCTGGGGAATCCCTGTCCATCAGTCAAGTGGCGTTCAGAGATCAGGGTGTATACAGGTGTGGAGCCAGTAACGGGTTTGGGGGCGATCAGTGGGGACAACTGGAGGTCAAGGTTCGAGGTAGGGCGTTTACTATGTGGTGGTTATTTTGCATAACCTGTGACTCCCTGTCTTAGCTGTATGTGACGTCTCTCGTATTCACATTTTTTCAACTGTACCTGAAATATACTTCGTATTGATTCTAAAATTCTACCAAGTATCTTTCGTGATAATATAAATATACCACTTATGAGAATTAAAACGTTTACTATGAATACACTAGTTGATTTATATGTGCATAGATAATAAATACGTCACAGTAAATATCGTAATCTAACACAAAACTGGCCATTGTAAACCATGGATATCTGCTGTTCCATTTCGGAGTACATGAACCTACATGTACACAGGTGCAGGATCGTACACACATACGTTATACCTGTCCATATTCTTTTCCCAGCCCGACCACAGTTTCCCAACCAAATCAACCAACAAGCAGCAGCACTCGGTGAAAATATCAGACTGATGTTTAAGTTTGTGTCTTACCCCGCCTATGTGAACATCACATGGTACAGGCTAACCAATGGCACAGCTGAAAGACTGGACGTACATAACACAAGAGGGAGTAAGTACAGACCACACGTGACAGAGGCTAAGCACCAGTTTCTGTTTTACAACACCGAAGTTCTTCTACCCGGTCACGTGGCGGAACTAGAAATCTCGGACGTTAATCGTGATGACTTTGGGGATTACACACTTATAGCGGAAAATGACGTGGGGTCTTCTGAGTTCGACGTGTCCTTAAACTTAATAGGTAATATTTTATTCTTACCGTCCCTGCATGAAATTTACTGAATTTCCCGAGAGTGTACATCTCTTCATCTCCTCTACCGATAAATCTGACAGAGCGCAGCGTAAGTGAAAAACCAACAGAAATACGGGTCAAATAAGTGAATGCTGTACTCTGTCAAACAGGAAACGAGTAGTTACAACATGCTGGAGACAACACGCAGATGTTCCAACGTACATCCGCTTGTGGCCTGGTGTCATGGCTGAATGGGATTTCGCGGCTTATGTTGACTGGCATTCTCACTCTCTCAGTGTGAAACTTGGCTGCAAAATGTCAGCGTATAAAATTCAGATTTTTTAACAAGAAAATTCAACCTTTATGTTACTTTTGAGACACCGTGTATTTATATGCCGTTGTATAATTACAATCTAAATCACTACGTTAACACAGAGCTTGCATGTTGAGATAAAAACTTTTGAATAATATGAAGTATTTACGTCGGTTCAGTAACTGAAGCCGAAATCCATGTACAAGTGTTTGAATACCTGACTAGTATACAGTCACTATAACCCAGAATAATTTACAACCTCAGCAAAGTCGCTAACAAAAGATTGTTAAGTGGTAAGCACTTCAGACATGTTGTGTACATTTTGTAACATTATAAGATCTTTATTATGACATTTCTTTTCCCAAATGCTCCATTCACGACTGCCTTGTTTTGTAATCATTTTTAATCCGTCGCAGACCCTGTTTAATCCCAATCAGAATTTCTACTACCCGTGCATACTTTCGCGTGTTGACGATTAATTACAGAAAACAAAGTATCAAATGTAGTTTAAGTACACAGGTGGAGGAAACACCCAATGTACAAAACACGACTAAAATCAGTATACTTATCCATTGCCTTATGTTTCAGATCGACCATGTCCGCCTTTTTTGATATCCGTCCTTTGTAAAAACCATGATGCCAATGTGACGTGGATTTCGTGTTTTGATGGCGGTTCCACACAGACTTTTAAACTCCAATACAAAAAGAAGGGTGATAGTTGGGGTGTATTAAATAATAGTATACCAGACCCGGGAGAAGGTATGGCTGTGAGCCACGTGGTGAAGGATCTCGAGGAGGGAACAAACTACAGCTTCCGGGTGTATGGTATGAACAGGTGGAACAAAAGTGACACGGCGGAGACGAATTGTACAGGTAAATGTGAGGTCGGTGTAGCATGTAAACAAGTGAACATAAAAATGTACACTCTTAATATCGATGTAGGATAGGTAACAGGTAAACACAACCTTTGTGTATCAGGTTAAGCATAGAGAAGTCAACTGATGCATGGAAATTTATAGACGACCTGCACCTTCCAGCTACCTGTGAAAGAAAGATGACGTGGTATGGAGAACTTTGGCGAGTGAAAGTATTTATCGTATATGACTTTGTACAATTTACTGCTGAAACTCTAGAAACTTGTTCTGTGGGTAGTGATGAGACTGCTGTCAGTATATATTTTTATGTATATATTTGATTGGTGTTTTACGTCGAACTCAAGAATATTTCATTTATATGACGCCGGCAGCATTATTACTTCTCTGACAGTTGATCAACACCGTACTCAAGGATTTTCCACTTATACAAAGGCCGTCAGCTTTATGGTTGGGGAGAACCGGAGTGCCTGGGGTATACCACCGATCTTTGGCAAGATACTGTCGAACTTTCTCTTGAATATGTGATCTACAGATATGCAAACGATCTTGGTGAATGACAAGTGGCCTTCAAGGAACAGAAATTGCGCAAAGGTCCACATGAGCGTCACCGACGGGTTGTCGTCAGTTAAGAACTTCAGAGTAGGGATAAGAAAGTATCGAAGCGCTCTGTGAAATAAAGAGAAGATAAATGCATGATACTATATTGAGCATATTTAATCTGAAAACTACAAACTCTTTGTTTTACAGTTCCTGCTGTGCAGATGGGTGGCCCCAATCCCTGGGCCGCCTCAGTGGCAGGCGGCGTCTCCGGAGGCATAGTTCTCCTCGGAGTTTCGCTTGCTGGCGTGATAATCCTTCGCAGAAGAAAGGGAGGTAATGAGAAATTCTAAAATCACCGGTATTAATTACAATAGCCTAACACATATAAAACACACATACACAAACATTAGTACAAAGAGAAGCTATCAAGGATGTCAGTTAACTTTCTTCCAGGGTTATTGTCTGGTGATCTGTAGTAAATTTGGCTATTTGTGGTTGTTGCTTTTGGTGCTTTTAAATATCTGTGCTTCAGATTGATCTGTTTAGCCACATTCCTCTTACCATCTTCCGACTCTCTTAATACTGAAGGATTAAAGCCAAAATACAGAGTCATGCAGACATTCAATGTTTAATTAATTAATTAATTAATGTTTTCTTCTAATAAATCTGTTTCTGTATCATATATAACTTATGGTTGGGACACCGGTGATATTAAGGCATGAGTCTTGATGTTTTGAAAACATGAACTAAGTCTTATTGAGAGACTCCTGAAAACATCAATGGAGATGTGAGTCAGTCTTGTACCGTTACTTCATGTGTTGTTTACAAGAATAATGAAATTCCAAATAAATATGGAAATAATTTACATGTACATAAACCGTACATGATCGAAGTACATCTATGTTGTCCACTTTTGTTCTTCCAGGAAACCACTCCTCAGGAGAAAAAGAGTAAGTTTGTTTATTAGAAGAGCTTCATATGTATGTAAGTAAATGTGCTGATTATTTTGATGTCCACGTATAATGAAGTGTCCCATGTGTTAAACAGTTACATGATCGGAACATACATACGTTGAAGGATGGTGTTTAACCTGGAGCTAGGGGATGTATGTTAATAGTGTTAAGTGTGATCGCCACATTGGATATACGAACAGTTGCAATCAAAGGATAATAATTGATTCTCGACATGACCTGAGCACCAGCGTTTTTTTATCTATGGTGTGTGTCTATATATATATATATATGTATGTGTGTGTGTGTGTGTGTGTGTGTGTGTGTGTGTGTGTGTGTGTATACAGACAGACAGACAGACAGATACAAACCCTTACTTATGATCTAATGAGGCTACGAGCCGGAATACTTGAAAGGAAGGAGCCCTTCTTTATTATGAAGTGAGGCTCCGAGCCGCACTGCGTAAAAAGACGGAACCCATACTTATTATGTAGTGAGGTTCCGAGCCCCAATCCCATAAGAAAAGGGCCGAGGTCTTCTGGGCCACGTATTATACTACTCGTGACCCAGGTGGTAATTATAGAAAATAGTCCATGTAACAGCTCGTGTTAATTACTTCAGCATGTTTATTTTATGTGTTTTAGAGTTCCACCCAACCATCAGGAAATGGCGGAGAATCCCATCATGGCTGGTAAGATTAGAACTTCTAGCCATTTATTATGACCCAAAATTTTTTTTCAAATCATAACAGAATCTCTATGAAGCAAGAGTGTGTAGATTTTACCGTGAACTATATTTTTTGTTACTGTGCGCGGATGACACCTATCATGACAGCGTGTCTCAGTGAGAAAACAACAGGCCATCCTGTACAAGGCTCATCCCCATATCATGAATCATAAACCAATGATGAGACATCAAAACGTACATTGATATTAAAGACTTCTTGCGCTGTGACGTCTATACTAACATCTGTATTGTATTCCTGCATAAAGAGGGATTCTGCTGGTGGACAAAACATCCCCGACACCTGCTCCCTTTGCATTGTTTTCATGTTATTGTGTATATATGCGTTAATTGTGATGACAACACAGCACTCTGAGTAATCCTAGACCAATGACGTGTCATAATTTGTACTTGGCCATGGTGCAGGGGGCGGTGTGAGCTGTTACTTCTTAAACACTTACATGAAGAGTTACAATGAAACCCTACCTGAAGAAAATCGACAAGAGGCCTGATTTCACAGGTAGCGTGGGGCCATTTGCCAGCAATCACACAGTCATCGCTGTTCTGGTTTTACTATCTGTGGTGTAGTCTTTTATGTTAATGTGGTGTCAAGAAAGGTAAACGGATATAACCTATACGTTGTATTTTGCTTTCAGCGCCTGTCTATCAAACTCTAAACCTGCCACCATCTTCCCTTGAGGTCCCCGTCTATGTTAATTCGTGAGTAAATAAAGTCATGATAGGTGTTTAATTTATTGTTAAACATTACAGTAACAGTAATCAAAATCATGCACTTTCTCATAAATGATTACTCATTTGTGCTTTCTAATGAAATCTTGCGAGGCTTTTCCTCTCCACATGTATTGTGAAGACGTCATTCACCGTTGTTGACGTATAGTTCGTTGTATTTAGGGTCATTTTTGGCCAAGAGGTCAGACTCTTGGAAACAATTCATGCAAGGAATATGTGAACTCGAAAAACACATACCATGCTTTAGTTTCATCACTTTGATTTTGCAACAGTTAAAATTACAATATTATTCCAAATATTCATCTTACCTTTCCAGAGTCCCGATTGCTGAGTATGAGAACACTTCCATCACAACTACGGCAAATGATCCCACAGGTACTAGGATTGGTGATATAGTCATCACAATGTACTAGCTGCGAAAACTGGATAAATACATGCAACATCAATATAGTTGTCCAAATTTTTGTCTTTTGTTCTGTACTATAAAGATTCTCTGCATAAAGTGACCTGTAAAACGTCCTGGCTTACTCTGATAGCTTTAACTTTTTTAGTCTGTCGTTAAGACGTTCGAGAAAAAGTCCTAATTCGTGCCTGTGTTGGGATCAGCTCTATGTCATCTGTTTCATTGCTTCTATTGTCAGATCCAGCCTATGAAAGACTGAAGACGAATGCGGCACCGATGTTTGACACCAATCGTCTGTACGAAAACACCAGATTGCCCTAGAAGTCTGCAGGATTGATTGTTAGAATGATACTGAATACAGTCGATTTGCAATTTGATCTTTTTATTTCATGAAGAAAAAAAACGCGAAAGCTTTGTTAAACAACCGAACTCTACACGCTGATACATGTAGTTACATGTGACGTTACACTCTTAATTATTTGTTATTTATTACATTTATGTTACTTTTCGGCCGCTGCTCCTTTTTTAATGCTCACATTTCTCATTTTCTGTTCCTTTTAATGATCTTGTTGTATCTGAATTTTTAATATCAATTAACCCTTCGCAAAAGCTGTTTATTATCCTTTCAGCTAAGGAGGTGCTGTAAATATTGTTTTAGGGGACACATACTTGTAGATAACAAAACAGACTGTATTTTCCAATTTAAAGCAATTTAGTGCACAAGTAAAATTTTCTCAGCTCAGTAGGAGTGAAAGAAGAAAAAACCAACCGTGCGCGAACTTTAAGGACATTTCATGTGAAAGACAGCGCATGTTCCAGGTTGATTTTGCCGGGAAGGTTGCACAATATTATGTTTATTTCGGTAAAGTACTTTGTTGTAACAGCCACTACGACATTTGACCGTGTTGAGTCGGTCAAAATGAAACGGAGCCATTCTGTCTAGACTGGGACGTAATTGTTCCAAGCAAGAAACACTCTTGTCACGTGAGACTGTAGTAAGGTGCCAGGGTTGTGTTTTTATCTTGAGCATTTATGTCAGTTTATAATTTGAAATGATCAAGAATCTGACTCCCGACACAACACAATGGTCTGGAAATACTTTGTAGTGCTGCTCACCCATGTACTTCTTAGGATTAAAACATATAACATTAAAACAGTCTCCTGTCCCTATGTTATTACCTGTTACACTGACAGACAATTTAGAACATTTATGTCACGGCTTATAAGCAGCTGATTTGTCAGTTCTTCACAAGCTCAAAAGCGTGGGCGCCTTCAGATGCTCAGTCGGCAGCACAATACTCCACATTTCAAACGAAGGTGATTCACCAATGAATTCATACAATTTCAAAGAGGTTTTTACATAGAAGAGATAATTTTATAATCTTTTAAATGAATAGTACCTCCGTCATGAATTCTCTTTTACTTAAACACTGTTGTATAGACGAATTTTTGATCTTCATATCAATAAAAATATCAACGTAAGTGATATTTCATGTGTTATTGATTCGATTGCATGGTATTTGTGTGCTTAGTTCTATATATAAATTTCAGTTCGTCAGTGATTTCTAAAGCCCTTTTTAAATTGAATATTTCACGAGAGGAGACCGGTTAATGGGATGGAAAGCAGCGTAAACCTGGCTTGACAGAACGTCCATCGCCCGTCCGACATTTAACCGGAAAACATGGATTCTTTCGTCAGCTTTCTGATTTGGTTTCCATTCTAAAATGCCTTACTGAAAGAGGAAAACTAGAAGAGGGTGAAAAATATTACAGTCTTGGGCATGGGATGGTGGCTAAGTACGGTGGCTGACACTCGCGACCCGACTGAGGGCTCAGTTTCCGTTAAACGCTGGTCCGCGCCATGTGGCCTCACCTTCGGCCAGTTCTACAGGAATGTGAAGGTCAGGATTTTGTTATAACCGCGCCCTGTCGTTCCGTCGCGCCGCACTGTGATTGAAATTGCCTTACGACAAGGCACAATACCGATGCACTGTGGTATATATATTACTATTTCCGTTTCCTTTGTGTCACTGTTTCCTAAGACACTTAAAGTGCAATACTCCAAGGTGGACAAATCCACAGGGGTACGTGAACAGATGTTGATTTTCTATCTCCAAAAACCAACCAATTAGCCAAATTTTCGGCTAAAGACAAATATTAGTAGCGAGAAGAGCCAGTACAATGCACTATTCTGGTCACGTGAGGATTCTTGGGAAGGCAAACGAAACGAACAAAGATGACAATGAAATAAGGAAATGTATCTAGAAAGACATGTGGTCACTGATGTGTTTCAAATGACATAAATAAATGATATTGCCTCTTCAAGTTCTAGAAATGTTCTGAGGGAGATATGATCTCATTGGCCGAATAGGCAGTGGTTTAGTACATATATGACCCGACCAAATTAAAGAGTTTAAACTGGAGTACCTTTTATCACGCAGTCGTTGTAGACCTTCCTATTTCACCGTGGTTCAGCTCCGTTATGAAATATCACCAGTCTATGTAAAAAGACTGACACTAGAAGCCAGGAAGTTTTCTGGCCGTTGCACATTGCTCCTAAATTTATATATTCGGCCAAAGCATTGAGGAACATTAATAAATTTGGAAATTTGAACTATTAACATGTACGCCATAATATTGATGAGAGTTTATTTGTCACAGGTATCTGGCAGTGATGTGAGTGACTACCGGCACCTGTCAGCAAAATGCATTTCGCTCATCTACTTTATAGGTTTCTAGTCTGTTAATTGCGTATTAGTTCAGGTAGAATTCCTACATGTATGTGTAGTGATACGGGGTAAGGGCTTGTCTGGCTACCTGATCCGAGCGCAGAGTTTGTAGAGGAACCGTTTTGAGTGGAAGCATTTTAGGGAAACCCTCACGATGGAGCCTATATAGTCTTGTCAGACACAACTAGGTGACACAACGTGCAGAGTGGAAACTATGGGCCGAGGTTGCCACTAACTATACCCGTAACCTTTATAAAACTATATAGTTTTATAGATACACCTGTGGACAAAGTGACTATAACGGCAAGGGGTTAAATAACAAGAAAGGAGTTCTTTAATATATACTTACTACTTATATTTACTATGTGCCGCTGACCCGGGTTCAATGTGGAGAGAGAGCGAACGCCAGTCAAAACAAATCAATCCCAGTTCAATTTGGTGAAGTCCGAAAGCAGAGGGTATCTCCAAAGGAGAGAAGTTATAGTCCTAGATCGGGGGTATCAGAAAGCACAATAACGTAGCGTGTGAGTGGCCAAAAGACTTCTTCTTCATTGAAATTGGGGATTCGCTTATACAGCAGTGAACAAGTAAATCTTTTGCCTCTAAATCACAGGTCGTAAATTTTAAAGCTTTCGTTATCTCACTTCATGTATCGTCTGGAGGTGCGCTCTGTCCGCTTTTGGGAAACATTAATGGGGACCAACGGCGAGAACCATCTTTGACACATCTGTGGGAATTTCAGCTTGGGCCATGATGTAGCATTGTCCCATCTGGACAATCAGCCACGCCAAACGGGCTTAAACCCGACCGTGAATTTACTCACCTTGTGTGGGCCTTAAACTTACGCGGGTCCTAACCCCGACACATGTAATCACGACATGTGCCTCGTAACATTATCCACTCACGATTTTAGGTATATGGACCGCCTTTCATATGTAATGAAGGGGCGTGAACAGGCGAGGGATGCCTTTGACGGCGGTTACAGTTGAAATCCAACCCGCGCACACTCGCGTTTTTGAGCGGGGGTGCTTGTCACGTTAACTAAAGTGTTTATACATGATAATAATGTTTTGGTGACCTGGCTGCAGATTTGTCATTAAATTCTTGAAATGTGATTTTAAGAATTCCCGTCAAGGCATTAAATATTAGATTTTATCGATTTATTGAATTATTCGTTAGTTACTTACTGCCATACGCAAGATGTTTTTCCTGACATAATAGCAGGCAGTTTATGTGATGATACGAAAATGCCTGGTGTAAACCACATCTTAATCTTTGGCAAGTTACTGACAAACTTCCCGACATGCCAACTACAGATGCTTTTGTTAAGGGAGATTACTTGGCGTGAAGGTCTTCGTCGAAAGGCTATTGTCGCGAAGATTTTAT
The DNA here is from genome assembly GCA_016165875.1 of Acanthopleura granulata. Lineage (NCBI taxonomy): Eukaryota > Metazoa > Mollusca > Polyplacophora > Chitonida > Chitonidae > Acanthopleura > Acanthopleura granulata. The sequence goes on from JABBOT010000003.1 coordinate 33,884,549, forward strand.
GAGCTTCGAGAGCAAAGAGTTCAGAAATTCCCTGTCAAAGGCCGGGATTGAACTCGATCCCTGTGTGTCCCAACATTTTGCAGGACAAGTGTCTTCAGCACTCAGCCATGACCAGCTGTCCAGTAAATGATATTTTTATTGTTTATTTGATTTTTATATCAAGACATACTCAAGGATTGTTCACTTATACAATAGCTGTCAGATTTATGGATTTATGAAAGCGGAGTGCTCGCGTAAACTGCCGATTTGTGCCAAAAAAATCACTGTCGAACATTTCCACGCGTCACAAATACAGTTATGCACAATACATTGGTGGTAGACAAGTCATTTTCAGCAAACCTTTATAGACTGTACAAAAGCCCAAACGAACTATCAGGGACTCGCTCAACACGCGTCCTGGAGCGATTCTCTTCTGCTTTTGATAAATACATTTCAATGGCAAACTTCTTGCAAAGTACATTCTGGCTGGATTGTCATATTTGAATGCTTGTGCGTGAATCTCACGCATGAAACCAGAACGAACATGTAGAGCCAGACATGGAGTCAGCGCAATATCGTCAATTACGTTAACTGCATTTGTCCGGTTTCCGATAAGACCAAAATAGTCGTCTGAGATTGGGGTCAGTGGTGTTGCTGTATTTCTTATTCCCGCGACACAAACAGGCCTTAGTCTCACGTGTACAGAATTACCTGACTGATTCACAAGCGTACAGTTTAGCTGACTATGAACGAGTCGAGTTACCTATGCCCTAAATTTGACACTGGAATTTTACTACCTGATATTCAGTATAAAATTTTATGTGTGCGGTTCGGTCATGGAGCTTTGACAGGCGTAATGTAGGTCGCTTCACTCACAGCGCTGAAGTTATGGTCGCTCTTAAGTCTATGTTATAGACATGCAAACATGAAAACTTTTCACTGGATCTCTTCCCGGGACCGGCCAATATGAGAAGATTTATACTCGTCTGTGTCTGTATGTGGCAAGGTAAGTGATGTATCTACACATTTGTGGCAGAGCATGGTAAACTAGAGGTATATTCCGTCAACACTGTTATAAAGACAACACACTGTAGGTTATAATATGGAGTCAGTATCGTCCCGTGTAATTCTCGCGTGACTAAACGTATCAGAATCTCAACTACACGCAAGACATTTTCACGCGCTCGGGGAAAGGGTACAGTAGTGAAGGCTGGGGTAGATGACCCGCCAGATATGGATGGAGAGTCGCCTCACTCGGACTCAGGCAAATAGCCGAACTTCTCATCGTGACGGATATTGTGAGCAATGACACAATGGATATCCCAATATGCCCTTGAAATTGTTATATATTAGGTGTAGCCGATGAAATGGCCTGAACTGGAATATAGTCGTTACTCACTGTTGGTTTAACGTGCACTCGGAACGAATTATGAATATTTTCTGACATCTAGTCTAACAGAGATTTTTCTATCTTTGTCTAACTTCGAATATTTTCACAATTTACTCAGTTCATTACATTAAACAGTATCAGTTTGCCCATTTGTTATTTGTATAGGCTATTCTAAAGATTAAATCGCACACGACAGTTGCGACCTAACCTCATGATACAGAATCCTGGCATATACCATGTATGATCCACGCATGTTTATTGTCATATTTGATGACTGATATAATAAGGCAACCTTTTAACAACCAAAACGCTAGTTTCTTGCTTGGCAGGAATCGAACTTCTAATATTACATGCTCTGTTATAAGTCATACATTTCACGTCTGTAGCAAGGTGTTACGAGCTCCGTCTTTAAAGTATTGTATTGTATTTTCTAACTTGTTTTTGCGCGAACCGGGGCAGGGGCTGACCTACATTTTTCCCTCTGTGTTCGTGGTGATCTGCACTAGAGTTCAGTGGCGTGTTCTCAAGGCTTCAGTGTTTGAGTTTCGTGTCATGTTCGTGTTTAGTGTTCTGCACACAGAGCATACATTCTGGAGAGGTGTACCCATGTTGTACACATGTTTACAGTCAAACCATCCACAATTTTCTTTACGTTAATCTATAAATATGAGCGACGAAGTTGTTCAGCTCGCAGTCTTTTACTCAAGTCCACTGAAGAGCAGTCATATTTACTGTCGACCACTTAGAAGGATTTTGCTGGGTTTGGAAATATCGGCTTACACGCCATTCGACATGTCAATTTGGGCTCCATTTATCTATACGTTGCAGTTTGAGAGCTTGTGTTTCGCCACTTCCTATTTATTGTTATTTTGGAGCTTGTGTCTTTCATTGTCGCTTTGTGCGATTACGTACATTTCATCCCAGTTTAGAGTGAAAGTGACAGTGTATATTTCCGAGGACTGAAACATACATCGCCACCTCGGCACGGTCGTTACTGTCAACCCGTCTGCACTGAGAAGTTACACCTTCACGGGCAATTGGATAACGACTACAAGTTTTGCACGGCGAAAAGGTTGCAAATCCTCTTTCGATCACATGTTAGGTGAAAACTTTTCATCCAATCACATTGTTGTCGCGCGTTGGGCTTTTTCGCCCATACACTGACGTTTGCGCCTGCGCACTACCACAATTTCTCAGTGTCCGGGTTGGGAGGAGATGGATGTGTGTGGAGCAAGAAAATGTGTTATTTCTTCATCTGAACTCCCACAACTGGAGTGGTTGTGGTGGGAATCAATAAAGAGTGATTTCAAGACAGAGGACAACTCGTATGAGCAGTGCGGATGAAGGCAAACTTTATTCATTGACATTTGTGAGAATACTAGCAAGGCTGGATGGAGGTACCTGTCTCTCCAATACCATATCGGGTGGAGAAGGAGACACCTGGGCCTAGCAAGGACTGCGGATTCCATATTTACGTGGACTGACTCGTCTTTGGAAGCCGGAATACACCATTGAACGATGTCATCAGTAAGAAACTGGATAGTTTTGTAAATAACTGTATTGTTTTGTAAATTAGTGTCAGTTGTACTACTTGTTTAATTTGTTCAAATACATGCGTTGAACTTAGTAAAAGCGTCTTTGTGTTTCTTTGTTTGATCTTGTGGAAGGCCTATCGCTGTCTTAGAGTTGAACAAGCCATTTGTTTATCAGTTTTCCTCTCCGATAGTGGCACCCTTACACAAGGGGATCAGCGCCCTGAACCACTACGATGAATGTACAGTTCTGTGATCTTTAAACATATTTCCTTTTTTCCGATGTATAAAAAATATGTTTGCGTGTATTCGTATACCTGGTAATAGCTCACAACTCTTTAACTTGATTTCAGATATGTATAAATAATTTTCAAGTAATCACATTTTATCATGACTATTATTTTCCTCAGGAAAACATCCTTCAAATAAAGCAAACTCTCCTACTGACCATATTTTTGTTCTCCGATAGAACAAAAAGTTTATCCACGTGACAATTTTTTAAAGGTATGATGTGTAGCTTTTATATTTTAGATTCAAGTAACTTCCTCTCATTTTCTCCATGAAGAGACTTAGCCGCAACTGCTCCGAAGGTTACTAAACTAACGTACATACCATGGTCGGAAATGTTACCCGATTCAAACGTAAAAGTTTGTCCCCGTAACATTCAGTTCAGCCCGGGCGTAAATACAACTGCACTCCACGTGAAGCAGACACAATAGGGCAGCCTAATCACACTGACCCCCCAACGCCGCTGTCACTCGCCAGGAACGAAATATCTCGCAATCCCCGTCCATTCGAACCACTCGCCATTATGTTGTCATCTTCACAATTCTACTTCCGCTGACAATAAGCATACGCGCATGCGCCGATATGTAAACGCACAAGGGATCAATCTGTCGGCTCAGACGAAGCATGTAAACAAAACCACCTGGTCTGAGTACAAGTGGCACACGCTCTGAGCAGTTGTGGAGCAGGATGTAGAAGTTAGTTATGCAGTCTGATAAATACCTAAAATTTGACAAAAAGTATAAGGTGTTGTAAACCAAGGCAATTGTGCTTTCTTAGTTGCGCTTGATTAGGGGGATTATCTCACAGAAGGGGGCTACCTGCTGTGAATAGACAAGCCTCTGGTAAATGTGTATTGCCTCCTGCTATAAACTGTGCATAGTTGCTTGCGCAGAGTACCCTAGCAGACCTATTAACTAAAACAACAGCCTTAATCACCCCACCGGGAGAGAATGCACGAGGGATTTATAAACATATTCCACCAAGGTTTCCTCAGAAATGTCAAGATAAAACACCAATTTACGCTATGATGGAACAGGATTAGATTTAAAATTAACATAAGTTGGTACATATGTTCACATTTTATGTGGAGGCAGGAGAATTTGTGATTAAAAAAATTGACAAAGTAATTAATGATGAATTTTGTCACACATAATGTTCCTCCAGACATTTTGCTGTTAAACTCCCTTTTTTGAGACGGCTGTGTTAGTGAAATATTTTTTCTGGCTTATTTTTTAACAAAATGTTATGAAACTTGGCACACATGTAGCTAAATGCCTAAGCTTAAAAAGGTCTACAAATTTTTGATATATTTTCTAATGTTAAAGATATTAAGAATATAAAAGAATATCAAAGTTTCAAAACTTTTAAAAATTTTTGAAAGTTTTAACTTTAAATGGTTATTCAGAACAATCTAACAGGAATATTAAAAATCTGTGAGGACATTTTTACTTTAAATAGTAAATGATCCACTTGAGTGACAAAAATTTGAAAATTTTTAAAATTAGAGAAAAGACAGCAATTTTTTCCTTTTTTTAATATTATTAAAGTTAGATAAACTTGAGAAGTTTTTTTTTTAAATCAACAATTGTTTAGCTTTCAGAATGTATATACATATGGCCATATTTGATCGATAGTTCGGGCTACACAAGGCAAAATGTGAAATATGGTCCACGAGGGGTTACAATATCGTTAAGCTACAATCATTCATGCTTTCATTCATTCAATAACGAAATGCAGAGACTAGGACTACTGCAACGTTCGGGTACTACAACCCGTTATAATTTGGATTTAGCTTCACCTCGTGTTTTAGACCACAACACAGTATATCATCAAACAATGATCAAGTCTGTGTTGTCGGTTAGCGCTCGCACAGCGCGATAACCCAGGGGCAACCCACCTATGCGGTCGCTGTGAGTTCAAGCCCAGTTCATGCTTGTTTCCTCTCCGGCCGTACGTGGGAAGGTCTGCCAGCAACCCGCGGATGGTCGTGGGTTTCCCCGGGGCTCTAATATATGATGCTGGCACTCAAACCCAACATTTTAAATGGCCCAAGGCTAATAATGGAGAACTCATGTTACCCCAAGAAACCTAGTATATACCTTAAATATCTAGAAGGCAGTGCTTTTAGGAGAAGGAAGTTGAATTCGTCTTTGTGAAAAAAAAAATACAAGAATAAAGTTTTGTCCTGCCTTCCCTTAAAATGCATAACTTGAGACAATTGAACTAGAATTGAGCTATCTTTCATCAACTGCATTGAAATTATGAAATAATTTATAACCTACATTACTTATACATGTTCTTATGTATTTGCTGTCCATATTCTAAAAATTAACATCCTTCACTTTGTCAACGTGTCTAAACTGGCATAGTGTAGTGTTATGTATGTTTGTATCGAGCTATGGTGTCTGACACTGAATAACAATTACCGCTGGCGATATTATACCAGAAATGACATTGACAATTTGTCATTATTCTGTATACAACGTAGGAATTTAAAACGTGATCCATAGCTGTTTGAAAATAATGATCTAAACCATTCATTTTAGCTGACAGCAAAACCCAAGGCTGTAACATGTATTGTCTACCCAGATATGCTACGTCCGGTATCATCGACCCATAGGACATGCAGATAGGCAGAATTCGCAATATTAATCAACATTTATTGAAATATATGCTTGTGTACAGGCATATACACATAATACACGTATATTCTTACCTATTTGTTTGTCCCGTAATTGTGGTATAATACCCTCCATGATTTTACTTAATAACCGGTACAGAGAATTAACGGAACTATACGGGATTTAAGATAGTGTAAAGTGGACAGGCGGAAAACTACCGGTTTTATTGTCCGTCTGTGAATACAGAAATCACATCAGCTTAAGCTGAGACAGCTACATATTGTTGGTCTGGCATCTTTTTAGAGACGATGAATCGGCAGAACGCATGGTCAGTCCATCCCATACGTGTATGTTTACGCTTGAAAAAATAGATACAGCGCTGTGCCTTGAAAACCTGGTGTTTATGTTTTACCGCAATGGAGTGGTGTCCGGTGTTTCCTTGAAAACGAATCTCACGGTGGGGCATCTGCCGCAGTGTATATGGCGATGTGGGACTATGATAAGAGTTGTCTCGTTTGATAAAGACAATGCGTGTAACAAAAAATTTGGTTGTACATGTATGTATGTTAACAGACGAGAATGTCCTTAGCCTAGAGTTCCAAAGCATGTACGTTTGTATGAATGCTGTTTCCAGATATCATGAATAATGCAGCTACAGAAAAAGGTAGAACCCCTCAGGGGTGAAATATGATCATATTATTTTTATTTCACATTCTCATTCTCCATTCACCTATCTTTCCTCCCACGTAAAGATGAAAGCCAAAATCGAATTGTAATACCTTAAATTTGACAAAGGGTATAACATCTTGTGAACCAAGGCCTCCTGCTATAAACTGTGCATGGCTGCTTGTGTAACTACTCAAGCAGATTCTGTTATCTAAAACAGAGGCGTTAATCACCCCCACCAGGGTGTCACTGGGGTAAGATTTATGAACACATTTTCGCAGGTTTTGCTCAGATAAAACACCGATTTAAGCTTTCAGGGCGCATGATAAGTTTTCAAATTTAACATAACTAGTTTGTTTGTTCTTAGATGAATTTAAAAATCTGTGGAACCGTTTTTGGTTTAAATAGTAAATTATCAACTTGCACAAGAAAAAATTGACAATTTTGAAATTTGTTGAAAAATAGCATTTTGAAAGACAGCTTTGTTTTTTTTCTTCAAACATCAGTCTATTTTGAATAAAATTAAAGTTGGTTCAATTTTAAAAGATTTTGTGAGGTCAGCCGTTGTTGAGCTTTCAGAATATACATATACATATGACCACATTTCATCAATGCTGTGGGCCACACAAGGTAAAATGTAAAATTTTGCTTAGGAGAGTGTAAGGTTACCACTATCGGAGAAGAAAAATGATAAACAAACGACTTGTTCAACTTTCGCACAGCGATAGGCCTTACACAAGATCAAACAAACACGAAGACGATTGAATAAGTTCAAATCATGTATTCAAAATGCCATTATCAGTACAATTACTGAAACAATCCCATGAACCTAAAGGATTACGATATATACACAGTATATACAGTGACGGTAATATTACAACCAGTAATTAAGTAATGGCATTATTCAACATGTACAGCATTTCCTTGCTGACAAACTTTAGGTGCGTAAGGAGAATTGAATAAGGATGCCGCTTGATAGGTCCAGCATTTCCTACATGTACATCATGTATGGTAGCATCAGTGCAACCTGGTATATCAGAACATATCTCAGGATAAGCAACGAGCTCGAGCAATTTAAAAATATCCTGTCTTTGACTTTTAGAAAGATGACTTAACACTTCATCTGCCCAAAACACCTGAGTTACCCACTTAGGATCCACTTGAATGCTACCTGGCTCTTTGGACTCAGTTCATGTAGTAGATAAAACATCACCCTGCTCTACTTGGTTTAATACTGTAATAGCCACAGCTACTGACTGACTTTGCGCACGGGAATAGCACTTCTTGAGCATATTAATGTGACAGTCTTTCGGTTTTCCTATGATCAGGGGTGAATGATATAGTTAACATCGTTCATTCTTCACCGTCTGATATGGTCCAATAAACTTGCCCTTAAGTGGATCCTGAGGTAGAGGCAATGAAACCAAAACTGATCTCGGGGAGAAAAACTCCTTGGTTTAGCGTTCCTGTCATAGTATAGTTTCATTTTCCCCTGAGAGATCTTCAGATTAGCTCGAGCTATCTCCCAGGCTGTACATAACCTGTCACGAAACTCGGAAACATAACCTAATAAGTTTCCTTCTGTTTCCTGGGCGAAGATACCTCCCTTCTAACTTAAAGACCTTTAACCTCATGACCATACACGAACTCAAATGGACTAAACCCTGTGGACTCATTAGGAGTATCCCTAGTGGCAAACAATACATATGGAATGCCCTTATCCCAATCTGCCGGGTATTCCAAACAATCGAAGAGCATTCTTCATAATCTGGTGGTATCTCTCTAAAGCACGCTGGGATTGAGGGTGGTAATCTGTGGATTTAAGTTGCATAATACTCAGCTGATACATCACTTCCTGAAATAAGCCTGACAGAAAATTTGACCTCAGGTCAGACTGTATTTCATTAGGTAAACTATACCTGGTGAAAAACTGTAACAGAGCATTAACTATCTGAGGAGTAGTTATCTGTTTCAGTGGGATAACTCCGGGAAATCTAGTAGCTCTATCCATAATAGTCAAAAGATGCTTGTATCCTGACCTAGTTCAAGGTAACGGGCCAACACAATCAATAAGTACCTTACTAAAATGTTCCCAAAGAGCATGAATAGGAATTAAGGGTGCAGGCCTTACACTATGCTGTGGTTTTCCTACCAGCTGACAGGTGTGACATGTCTTACAGACATTAACCACATGCCTATGAATCGTAGGCGAGTGATTTTACTTCCTGTTTTTCTAATGACTAAATTTCCACCTGTGGGAATCACGAGCCATTCTAAGAACTTCCTGTCTATAACTTGGAGGTAAGACAACTTGACTGAAAGTTACCAAATCATCGTTAGCTGATACATGAGGAGGGCTATGCTTTCTAATCAACAGCTCATCCTCCATGTAGTAACCAACAGGTACAGCAGCTATTTCCTCTACAGATAAAGCAGACTTACTGAACTCCCTTAATTCAGGATCTAACTGTTGTTGTTTAAACACAAAAGATCGAGCAAACACAGGACTGTCTAACTCCTGACCATCCTCTACATCATTAATATCATGAAGCAAAGTTTCAGCCAAATTAACATTACCAGCTGAATCGTTAATGGTTATAGAAGAATTATCTTCCTTTTCCCTAGCTCCTTTCAGTGACCTGGTAACCACACAAGAGGGAATATATTGGAAACTCCTCTTGTAGGTCTTCTGTATTTTCATCCAAAATCGAAACACTACAGACATGGGGACACGCCTTGACCTTATCTCCTGCTAAGTCATTAACCAACTAAAAGGAAATACCTTCCACAGCCAAAGTATTAACAACTCCTACAAGTTACTAAAGCAGTAACCAAATCAGAAGTAAAGGTAACATCCAGTAATAGAACAGACATAAAATTTCCAATAATACTCTGAATCAAAACATGACTGTTGAGTTTTTCACTATGTGGGGGAATCACATCTGCCAACATCAAAGACTGACTAGCCCCAGTATCCCAAAGTATACGAACAGGGGAGGTATTTCCATTACCAGTTACCGCGCCATCTGAAACGAATACCAAGTATGTTTCTGGAGTCTGGACTACTTCATTAACTCGTGGTTTAACGATAGAACCAACTCTACCTATCTCTACATGTGACCTTAATGACCTTACATCTGGAGTGAACCAAAGCTACTGACTTTCGCTCCTGTTTTCTTTTCAGTACTGGGCAAATCGATATAGATACCCTGTGCGTTTAGAGTACTTGCAAGTAGGTGACTAAATTTTGAACTGAAAAGTTTTCTTACCAGAAGAGTAACCAGAGGTGGCCTTTGCTTTCTCATTAGCCTGCCCATCAGTACTAGATTTAGAAGCCTTCTTATCAGAATTCCACTTCTTCTGAAATCTGGGCCGAAAGTTCTGCCTACTAAATTTATGAATTAACTCATACTCATCAGCCATTTTACCAGCAGTCTTAATGTCCCTGACCTTTTGGTCACTTAGGTAAACCTTGACTTCATTAGAAACACTGTTCTTACATTTCTCAAGAATAAAACCTGCCTGTCTCTTAAAGAAGGATCTAACTTCAGAGCCCTGTACCAACTATCAAACAGCGTTTCTTTACCTCTGGCAAGCTCCACGTAAGTTTCACCAGACTGTTTTCTTAACTGTCTGACCTTCTGTCTATAAGCCTCCGGTACAAGCCCATAAGCAGACAAGGCCACTGCCTTAACTGTGTCATAATCGGAAGAAAAATCTATGGACAAAACAGCATAAACGTCTGGAGCTCTACCTTCAAGTTTAGCCTGCAGTAATACTGCCCAATACCTTTTGGGCCACTCTAAGGTAATAGCCACCTTTTTCAAAGATAAAAAGAATCCTAGTAAATACTTCTCATCAAATTTGGGCACTAATAGGACATTTCGATTCAAATCAAATCCCTAGTGACCACGACTAACAGCTTCATTGTCACTACTGCTATCCTGAAGCTCCCACAATTTGAACACGAGTTCTTACTCTAGCTTTCTAAATTCAATATCTCTCTTTTTCTCTTTCTTCACTTTCTTTCTCTCAATCCTTTTTCTCTCGCTCGTTCTCTCTTTCTTCTTTCTCTAATCTCAACTTTTCTCTTTGTTGTTTTAATCTAATCTTTTCTAACTCAAATTCCCTATCTCGTTCCCTTTCCTTTTCCCGTTCCTCCTTTCTAACTTAAAATTTTCCATCTCAAACTGAAGCTTACCCAACTCAATATCACCACCTTGAATATTAATAGTTAAAATATTATCTAAGCCCAGTATTTGCTTATAGCATCCACCATTTAACTTTTTCTAAGACTCTGGCTCAAGTCTAATTCAAACTTGTCAGCTATTTTTCTCAAATCTGCCTTTATTTTTTTAACTCAGACAGCTTAACAACTGACACATCTTCACTGTCAAGGAATGATTTTATATTAAATTCTTCAGCCATATTGACACAATAGAATGTGCAAAGAAACTATACAAACGGCTCTACAAAATGTGAATCTCTGTTTGATCCAAAACAGGAACTAAAACACCGCTAAATACGCTGAAAATGAAAGTGCTGCAGTCTAGCACAAGCAGGTTTTAGTTCTCGGACAAGCCTCCGGTATGTAAGGGTACCACTATCGGAGAGGGGAAATGATAAACAAATGACTCGTTCAGACAGCGATAGGCCTTACACGAGATCAAACAAAGAAACTCGAAGACGACAGAATAAGTTCAATACATATTCCTGAACAAATAGAGCAATAGCACAACTGACTACGAAATAGTATACGAAAGCAATACAGAAAATTACAAATATGTATATATACAGATTCTCACTTGTGACAGCGTCCAAATGCGGAAGGAATATTCCGTCTTCCTAAAGCAAGTCAGTTCACGTAAATATAGAACCCACAGTTTTGGGCATTCACAAATTGAAGGGTGACAGTTCTGTTGTGACGAACAGCAGATGGCGCCGTTCCCCGACTATGGTATCTATCCAACTCCCCGGGCAAGGCCCAATTTTCCTGAGCAGACGGGTTGACAATAGTGTCCGTAATGCCGAGCTGGGGATGTACGTTTCACTCCTCGGAAAAGGTCAATTTCAGGGCAACCTGGGATGAAATGTACGTAATCGCACAAAGAGGCAATGAGCTATACAAGTTCCAATTAGAACGTCTCACACCAAATAACAAATGGCGAAACACAAGTTCACAAAGTGCTACCCACAGAAAATTGGAGTACAGAATGACGTATGTCGAATGACATCTCCAAATACCACAAAACCCTTCTGAGTTAAAGAGAGTAAATATCTCTGCTCTCACGTGAACTTGAGTAAAAGACTGCTGTCGAATGGACTTTAGTAAAATGCCCGCGAGCTTAACAACTTCGTCTCTCATATTTACAGACTAACGAAAAGAAAATTGTGGATGGTTTGTTCGTAAAAATGTTTAAAATATGGTGCATCTTTCCAGAATGTACGCTCTATGTACAATGACACGACAGTCATAAACACATAAGCCTCGAAGACTACAAAGTACACAGTTAAAAAATGCAGCTCAGACACAGACCCGGTTGGCGTAAAAACAACTGAATGAAAATATCCAATATCTTAAGGACGGGCTTCGTAACAAGTGACTCTGGTAACCTGAATTCAAAATTAGTCATCACTTGTAGCATTATTTCTGAAGTTACATTTGAGCCGTAAATGTTACTAATTGTGTTATGAAAGCCTATCATAACTCTATGTACTAAAACATAAATTTCTAAAATAACTCACAATTTCAGCGCAAGAAAAGATTTTGATTGATTGATTGATTTATTTGATTGGTGTTTTACACAGAATATTTCACTTATATGACGGCGGCCAGCATTGTGATGGGAGGAAACCGGGCAGAGCCCGGGGGAAACAGACGATCATCCACAGGTTGCTGGCAGACCTTCCCTCGTACAGGCCGGAGAGGAAGCCAGCACGATTTGGGCTTGAACTCACAGTGACCGCACTGGTGGGAGGCTTCGGTCATTGCGCTGCGTTAGCGCGCTAACCGACTGAGCCACCGAGGCCCTGAAAAGATTTTGAAGTTAGGACAGGTAATGCCCAGCACAGGCAGCAGCTAATGTTCAGGGAATGGACGACATTATTCCAGCTTAAGTGGACTTTAATTCGTCAAAACAAAAAAAAAAGTGGTTCGCGGGATAAAGATATGTAAACAGGCCAATTATAAATACGGATGTGACGTAACGATAGGGACGATGGCAGTCACCATTGTGTTTAGCTATTCATTTACCAATGAACAACGTCACTTATTACGGCTAAGAAATATCCATATTTCTTACAGTGTGTTTTGGCCAACATGCCACGCCGATGTGTAGACAGCTTGTACATCCTGGGCGCGGTGTATTAGTATACATGTTCAATGTATGCCAGAAATTATGATGTGATTGTCTAGAAGTGATTCCACGCTGGCACATCTGATGTGATCTTTCATATCCTCACCTTCTCCTCTGTATCCTTTCAGTACCAGATGTGAACAGTCAGTCAATCACAGCACCAGGTGATGTCGTGGCCGGTCGTCCATTTACCCTGGAGTGTAAGGTAAACAGAACCACAGGTGATACATCTCTTCTCACCTGGTCCCGTAATGATGGTCAGACCTTCACCACTATATACTCCTCCCGTGTGTGTACCTCGTCGATACGACTGTTTCGAGACTCACCAGCCGGGTTATCAGGGGGATGTAGACAGGTCAACGGTGAAGAGGTTTACACAATTACCATAAAGAACGTCACAGAAGACGTGGGACAGGGCATATGGATATGTCAGTATACAGAAGCGAAGAACGTTACCCTCGCTGTTAAAGGCAGGTACAAATATTCACTGGAGCTTTGCGCAGCATACACAATATGTACAGCATCTTACACCGGTCTATCATACATTTACGATAACCATTATTGCCTGCAGCCTAAAGTTGCTCTAACTGTTCGAGACTTATCTGTGTATACATTTTTTAACATGAGTTATGGAGAAAATGATTGAGCCAGGCAAGATATAGGTCTTCTTTGTTCAGATTTTGCAAACCTACATATTAAATACTATACCAACTATAATAAATTTGCATGGATGATATATGTTGCATGTTCATATTTCCAGTGCAGCCAAAAACATGTAAATGGTGTCCACGTTATCAATCCGTTTCAGTGCGCAACGCGCTAGGTGTCAGCATATCGAAGAGTCACTTGTGGAGAAAGGCATCTACGTGTGTTTATCTGTTCACCTTCATAAATATCCGGCAAAGTCCGGATTTTAAGTCCAACTTCGGATAGATTTGACTTGACGAGATTTTATCGGACAAATTATTATGTGAAAAAGAAAGGGTAGACGTTCATGGTTGGTAGCGAATAATTTTTACTGTTCACCTATTGCAAGGCAAGACCTGTTATAAAACAACTTCAACCGCATACCGGGATAGCCCTTACGTAATTCTACAGTAGATCCGCCACTGTGAGCATGTTGGCAATTCTCCTGAGCGACAGGGGAACGATTTCAGATCTAGTGGCATCGGGTGCTTTATCACTAATATGAAACGGGATAACCTTTACGTGGAGTGTCCTTTTGTTGAAGCTTAGTGGTTATGTACCTTTAAATCTCTGTCCTTTAACGTTTTTAATATTTAAATAATTAATTGTTCGCAAGTTTTATTCTGTTGAAACTCTGGCATTCGTGTTTTATTTTACCTGGTGTTGAGAAAGGTGTATTGTACTGCCTCGCTTCGTGTATGCGGGGATGTTATCTGTTTAGATACCCAACAACTCGTCCATTTGCGAATGAAGAGATGATTTATTGAAGAAATTAACATTTGAAGTCATATGATGATCGTACAGCATAGCCAATCAAGATTTTGACAGTTAGCTTCAATTCCTCAGATATGTCATGCCAGCAAAAACCCGTTTGTTGTTATTTCGCTTCGACTGTCTATGATGAGAGTTACCTCTCATTGTTTACAAGCTGTGTCAATGACGAAAATGAAGAGGAAAGTAACATCTTTTTCTGATATTTAGATTTACTGATATAATTTATTTAAATTTTAAAGCTTATGTAACAATTATCCTGATTGATTCAAACAATCAGATAACTGCAGAGCGGCCACCTGGCCGGCTGTGTTAAGCCGGCTAAGCATTAGATTGTTTCACTTTTGTGAAACGGCTTAGTCAAGTTTTATTTTGTAACCTGCGTACAGTAATCGGCTGAATGAACCTAGCCGACTAACGGATCTCAGACGGCTGGGGATGTTTTGTGAAACAGACCCCTGGACTAAATTTGGAATTTCTTAGCTTCCTTTGCTTTGAGGTCGCTGACGTTTACTGACATAAAGTAATAGATATGGTTTACTCTGGTCACAGGTTTATCTCAGAATACAGGAGGAAACTAATACGGTTTATTACGCACCCGTCCACAATGCCTTTACATGAACCCACCTATAGTTGTACCCCAATAATTAAGAAAATTTTACCTTTTGTGTTTTCTTCAGATTGCCAGTGTGTGATGAATTAAATCACAAGTAGTAGATGTATTCAAAAAATATACCCCTCCAAATAAATATCAGTTTAATTATCGGTTAAGAAGAAAGAGGCCTTTGATTCTGATAATAAACACTTCCATAAATTAGCATTTCAAAATTGTTTCACTCTTGCGTTGTCTGTATTTTAATCAATAATCCAAAGAAGCGGTAAGCTCTCCTAAAACAGGGTCCATATGGTATATTGCCAATGCTGTAAAGGAGTATCAATTTCGCGATTGATGCCAAACATCTCTCGAAATTCGCTGTGCAGTAGGCCTGCTTCTTACACGGCGAACTCTATCTGTGGGGTTGCTATTTAAGCCATGATGACGCAAATTGTCATAATGTATATCAGGCGTCAGAGAAACGAAAGTTCTGTCAGAAGTTTTAACAGGCAGTGCTCAACGTTTCACAAACAGCGTATGAGTGATATCCGCCCATCCGTCAATCAACGTTTCATTCGCCCAGCCATCCCAGAGCCCAAGCCTGGTATACATTCTGTACCTTACAAGTGTGCAGTGTCCTGTGCAGTTAGCTCCCCCTGACTTCCACCTCCATCTGCACTTTTTCTGCGTCCATTTTCAATTGTTAGTCAGCTCATTTCTAGTGGTTTTTCCACCTCTGAATTTATTTTCAGTTCTCGCGTGGCGGGGGGTCTACATAGGTATAGTAGGGTGACAAATGACACTGATAGGTTAATGTTAACTAGCCTGTGTCCGTACCACGGGGAGTTGAAGGACATCTGTTTGTGCTTTACCCAAGGGATGCAAGTGTGTTTTTTCAGAGCTTGCTTGATTCATGTCTGTGTTTTATTCAGGGGGATTGAGTAACATCTGAGGTAAAGATCGGTTGCCTTTTGGGGGTTTAAATCTGCCTTTGATAAACCACCTGGGACCGTCTTTGGGGGTCAGAGTTTACCACGGGGGTCACGCATGATGGGGCGTCAGGTTTGCGACAGCCAGCCGTGTATTACCCATGTTTACCCACGGCGCCATTCGCTATGCAAACTTTTGTATGAACCGCTACTCTACCCAGATTCACACAGTATGCACAACGGTGTTTTCGTTTATGACCCTAAAAACGTAAAAAGAAAATTATTACAGTTAGTCCTTAAATGACCACATGCTAAGCATGGAGATACACCTGTACACAGGAGTAGTGTAAATGATTTTAGGCCCAGCCTGTTGAACATTTATGTCAGATAAACCTCTGATATCAAGAGAAGTGATCAGAGTAAGTATTAGAGAAAAACGTGGCTTTGGTTATGCCTATACGGGTACTATAAGCCTATAAGCAAGAAACAACAACACAGGTTTTGTTTGAATGTCTTTGATATGATGGATGCATATATATTTTGGCGGAAAAGCTACAACTTATGCTGACATTAATATTGTGCTCTACCTATATGATACACAGGGGACTCTTCCCTTTTGGAAATTAGCTATTTAATCGCTTCTGTTAAAACTGACTTAACTGAGCAAGGATCGTATGTTCCTGAAACAGAATATAGAAATGACTGAAACCCAGTAAAAATTTGTTTGTTCCCTCCTTTTATACTGAATGGATTCTACTTGGAAGGAGGAGGTACTGCTGCCACTTAAAGTTTTCACTTAAGGGATCTTCGAAAAGTTGAACACTGAATTCAGAGAAAAAAACATCAGGCAATGACACCTGAACCTCAACGTGATAGCTTTTCTCTTCAAGCGCTGTGACACGAGGCACTTTGATGAAATACATTCGGAAAATTAACAACATTTTGTAACATTTCGACATTAGTCTTACAGATATTGACTTGATTTTTGACAACTGGTATATGGACGTTGTCAGGTCACCTGCATTGTGATGAAAATTGAATTTTATATACATCTTCTTGTTAAATGCAATATTTTGGATGTGTTGGAGGACGGCAAGCATATACCATGTTAACGTTTTCTTAACATGTTAAATTTTAGTGACGTAACGGTTTATATAATTCTGAGAAAATTTTGTCATTCGTCGCTTATGTCTTACGTCAAATTTAACTTTATATCACGTGTTCCGCATTACATGGCGAATCCTGGAAAAAGAATTTGTGGCACTCTCGTTTCATTACCACGTTTCCAAAATCGTTCTAAAAATGACTCTAACCCACAACCTGCAAATTAAAATGCATTTTGGAATACAGCTTTCTGATATTGTTTATTCAATATGACGACAAGACAGTAAAAAATAAGAGTCCTAAATTTTACCTCTAAATATATAGCCCTCCCTGGCCGAGTAAGTACTTGATGAATTCATCGACATTGTTGCACATAGGTGTGGCGGGAAAGGCACTTACACCTTTTTGTTGTGCATCAAACAAGTGGTCAGTTATGATGATTTTACATGTTTACACTCTGTTATTATTGCACTCTTCTCTTCAGCCAAAACTTGACAATCATAATATCTATAAACATATATTAACTTATACTCTAAGGACCTTTTCTCTGGTAGTGGAGCCAGATACAAATCCCTCTAAAGATGAGCCAGAACTTCTTCCATAACGAAATGATAAATGTCCCCCTTACACTTAGGATTACCCTGCAGGCATAACATTCTTACATTGTTATGCATTATAACGTTACTTTTCCATCCAACTTTACCTAATCATTCACATCGCCCTAGTGCTAACATAGGATTCATTTTCAATGGTGGGAAATAAACATATACTTTTTAATCAGCATTATTATTAGTATTTTAGCGTTCTTTATTCCTTTATTTAGTACTACCTACATGGCTAAGGTCTTTATTTTGACATTACAAAGGTGGCCACCGATGATAAAATTGTATCTGTCCCAACCCCAAATTTACCACTTCCTCTTTGGCATGCATCTTACGCCTTCGCATAAGTCGTAATTTCTTCATCATGGCGTTACTTAACAATGGCATTTATATAATAACACCGAGCAAGTTATAGTCCTTTCCAAGGACTAGGTTATTTTACCCCTTTTAAATAACATATTGTGACGTCTGCGCATGTCCAGAGAATGACCACAGCTTCAGGGCCTCAGTCGCCCTACTGTCGCTCAACTGATCTAACGATGCAATGGTTACGGGTTTTTTAAAGATCTCGGTTTGGATGGAACTGCAGGATCATCCTGAATCATACCAGGGGTGAATGAAGCTGACCTGCTCGGTACACTAGTACGTAGTGAAATTGGGTGTCAGCAGGATCGCGCATTTGTCGTTGTTGTGTTTTATTAGGTGTGAGATAGATATATAGACATATGCTTTATGTATCGCGGAGATGAGCACATAGGCACGCGCCACGCACCGGCTAAAGCCCGAGACCACATTTGAAAGGTGGATTGGAGGACACAATTTAAACTGCATGTCAACAGAGCATTTTTGGTTAGCATTTGGATATTTTGCTCTGTACATAACTTTTGGAACCGAAATGTTATTTCACGAAGTGCAGAAAAATCTTTTACCACATTATTTTGTTTACAAGTGTAATATTTTGGCAATGGTGGAAATCGCCTTCAGAAAGTGAAGTTACTTGCTTATATTTTTATGTTGGTTTTATGCTATTGGAGTGCGTTCCTTTATTTTTTAAAATTTTTAAAATATGAACTCTTCTTTTCTATATGGACATATCCGCCCTCTTTCGTTGAAAATTTAGCATGTCGTACGGCTGAAATGGAACCAATCCTCGCACATTCAGCATTGAGCTTTCATAAGCAATTACTATGCTGGCTATACATGCTTACGTCTATTTCCGTCATAGCGCTGACGTAATTAAGAAGTTAATGTAAGAATGACTTTAGCATACTCATAGTGTAACATGAGAGGACTGTCATCCGCTATGGTATTTAGGCATGCAATGCTTCCGCTTTCATGGGGGGGGGGAGGGGTGAGTGTCATATTTTCAGATCAATAGGGAAATATACGCCACATATTCTTCATCCTAAACAGTTCACTCTCGCGCGCTCTTGTTGCACCTGCAATATACACTAGGGTACATCCCTTAAAATGCTAGTAGTGTTAGTAACAGAAGTCTTGTCTATCGGTTTTTTTTTTTTGGGGGGGGGCGTGTTTTTTTTATAAAATGCTTAATTATGAAACACAACTGTTTCACGGTAATTTTCATAGGTTCTGCACAAGAGTAACTCACAATGGCATAAACTGAAACAGAGTAACATAGTTTGTATTTTCTTTGTACAGTTATGATCACCCGGGTAACTCTGACGAACCCGCCAGATGCAGTGTTAGCTAATAACCCCAGCACCTTTACCTGTGTGACCTCGGCCAGTAAGCCCCAGGCCTGTATAAGGGGATACATACGGAGTTCCGGTAATGTCCGGGAGCTTGACCCGACGGCTGTTTGTCACCAGGACTCCAGCTTGGTACAGCCCACAACCCGGACACTGAGGTTTACAGCTAGTGCCGAGGAGGACGGAGCTGAGCTGTACTGTAACGCCTCCAACAGTGTGACGGATCCTCCTGTACGCTCACAACTCCACATACTCAATGTGCAATGTAAGTATAGCTCTTGTCATAAATATCCACCGTATTTAGATTACATTCATAGCGCTTCAACCGGCTGTCCTCTTGATACACACATTTCTGGAGTTCCATCATTCAAGCTGGACACCATATTTCGCTCAAATATATAATCTTCAGTCGTAATATGTGCAAAAATGTACAAACTGCCAGGCATCTTTTGTTATGAATGTCGTATTGTAGCATTTTCGTTTGTGACTAGTGTCAGAATATCGCCTACAAACAAGTCCTCTACTTTCGTGTTATTATTAAAGGGCATACGAGATGCGGCTTCAAGAGCCTCTCTTGCACAGAGAACTAGTAGATTCTCCCGTTCTCACTTTTTCTGGGCACTTAATGACAATAGGCAATCGGCGACAGTCGTTTAGCCGTTTGCGCATTTTCCCCGTTCGTAGACGACCACTTGTGTTCCATCAAGGGGGTGTGTGTATTTTTTATTCACAACTGGGAAAGTTCGTCAGTAACTTGCCAGAGAATTTCCCCGACACTCCAGTGTCCATCACTCACAAAACTGTCCGCCATCGTATATATGAATAATCTTCGGTTTAGGCTGTGTGGACATACCCACGAAAGCTGGCCATAAACAGTCAGTTTATTCAAAATTCTAATCCGGTGAACAAAAAGGCAGTTATGTCTATAAGATAATATGTACCAGGCATTTTCCCTTGAGACGTTAAAAGGCATGGTTACGCAGCACATTACGTAATTAGGATAGCCTATATCCAGAAGTCATCAAGATACCTAGAAAAACCTGGCCATGCAAGCAAGCGTGGTAGACTATTGTAACGATCAGCGAATGGAGAGAGCTCGATAATAAGCTTTCTTTGTGTTACTTGTTCACACCATATTTTCATGGGGCCTCCGTGACTCAGTTGTTTAGCGCGTTAGTGCAACGAAATGACCCACATGTCTCCCAGCAATCCGGTCGCTGTGAGTTCAAGTTCAGCTCAGGCTGGCTTGCCCTTCGGCCGTACGTGGAAAGGTCTGCCCGGGTCTCCCTCGGGCTCTGCCCTCTTTCCACCCACCAATGGGCGCGTTGCATAAGTGAAATATTCCTCACTATGACGTAAAACACCAATCAAACAAATAAATAAAATAAATTTATGTTCATAACTCTCCTAAACATCCTGCTGTATCCCTGCATAACTTCCTATATGTAATGACCCTTACATGTTACACCTTATGTTATTGTTAGCTAATGATCGTAATATCCATGTGTACGGTCATAAATATTTACGGTAGAAATACATATCGACATTGTACGCTTTCACGATGTAGTGCTGTCCAGTTTACGAGATGTGAGCACAATCATACACATTTAGTTCGGGTCAAGTTACTGATATCTAAGTTTCGGCGACACGTGGCACGCGCGGGAATTGACGGAAAATCTTATCATTACGTTGTGTACAAAGCCATATTAGATAAGAATCAATCCCTAATTTTTTCAGACTTTCCTGAATTATACAACCTTTTGGCAACATGCAACAAACAACATGGTTGTGCTAACTATAGCACCTATTGTGAACTAAGGGAACGTTCTGAATTTATTCTCTGCTGGACAGTAAATTATAAATATAAATATAAATAACAAAGTCAGCAGTTGATTGTACAATATAAGTTATTATACTAATATTTATTGTATTCATGACTACATGTATTAAATGCTTGCCAAACAGACATGAATGTATGTACAATACTTATGAGTAAACGTTGTCACACAGACCCTCCAGAGAGTGGCGTCCTCCTGTCAGGTTACGTTAACAACACCGCCGTGGAGTCTGGAGAAACACTGACCTTGACCTGTCTCGTGGGAAAGGGGAATCCCCGACCAGCACTCTCCTGGTCATCCGGGTGTGGTCAGGTAAACACAGTCCCTGGTAACGATGGAAGTCGCCAGATCAGTATCAGGGTGATTGTCAGTCCGTCCCTGAACCAGAAGA
This sequence comes from Acanthopleura granulata, assembly GCA_016165875.1. Lineage (NCBI taxonomy): Eukaryota > Metazoa > Mollusca > Polyplacophora > Chitonida > Chitonidae > Acanthopleura > Acanthopleura granulata. The sequence goes on from JABBOT010000003.1 coordinate 33,906,010, forward strand.
CGTGTGTGTGTAAGGGGAGTCAGAACGGGACGTTGACAAGATGGACTGAGCAGAACAGCACAACATTCAGTGTCACGTGTAAGTCCGTGCATTACTTCTGTACTTGTGTAAGTCTTGTAAGCTACACAAATGTCAACAAATACCCCAACGCTATATGTATTCACAACAACAAAATTAAATATCGTATGAACAGATGTTTGTATTTGGTATATACGTACTTTGGATTTGTATTATCAGCAGGACACTCTGTGTCAATGGCATTGATGTTTAATCGGTGCTTTCAAATGAGTACATGGAGAAGAAACAAGGCCATGGTTAAGAGTTTGATTTACATCACATCTTTAGAATAGCAAAACTAACCGATTACTTTAAATGTTCAGAAACTGTTTTTCTTAATCACATGAATTATTCATCGCATAATCTGTATACAGACCACTTAAATTTATCTGTATACAATCAGGACAGTGTCTCATAAGTACGCTACATTGATCTCGCCAATGCATACGTTCATCGTACGTGATAAAATACCATATGTACCCCACAGGTAGTATGGAATAATGAAAATCAAATGTTAGAAATATTGTGTGCAGGAAATAGTTGCATTATCAATAAACATAATGTGATCGAACCGTGTAAGAAGTCTAAATCGTCATAGATTGTAAACATCCCTCAAATTTCGAAGTGTGCTAGAAATTATCTCTTGCTTACATCCTATATATACGTATTAATAGCTGATACATATTTAATATGGTTAATGAAAAATCTCACGTTGAAGGACATGTTATATTTTAATCCGGCAGATTTACAGTGAAACATATATGCTTCGTTTGTGTTCCTCCACGTTTCTAATAGTTGGCCATAACAAGCATGGCAACACATTTACATCGTATAGTGCCAGTGTCACAAATACTGGTGTCATTTTCCCTATTACGGTCACAACTTTGTGTGGAAAAGGGACGATTGTAATCCCCAGGTTCTGTCGTGTTTCCATTTACCGCTTTGCGTGTCTTCTTTGTTTATGCATGCAGTCGGACCTGACAGAGTACAGCTCCGGGCAGAGTCCAGACAATCAGGAAACACAGTCACCGTCACAGAAAACAGCACAGTGACATTTACATGTACCAGTGGTGAGTCAAATCCTGCTGCTACAGCATTCTCCTGGTACTACAACAACAGTGCCGTAACAGCTTCAGACGTGCCAGAAGTGAGCTCACAGCGAGGGCCCAAACACGGGTACCTGACCAGACAGAGTTATACAATGAGGGTTAATCGATATAAGGATGATGACGTCATCAAATGTGAGGCTCAGAGATCTGGTAATGGAGGCAGTAAACGTGTATCACCCAACCTCACACTAAATGTCACGTGTAAGTTTCTCATCTTAAAACATATATATTTCTTGTTAATTCTTAAAAACAGTCATCACCATGTCCATGTGTCTTTCTCGTAATGTCAGTTGATTCATTTTACGTGTTTGCAGAGAAGTTAAAACGAAGATTGTTGAGTCCCAGTCGAGAATGTGGGAGTCCTCATCCGAATACGACAATATTGTGATAGGGTGTTCTTTATATTATTATGCAGAAACAGGCTTAGCACAGAATACGTAAAATTAACCTTGGTTATGCACTCAGGAAAAAACGTTCTTCATTTGTTATTTTTTTCAAACTTAAGGATTTTAATGCCTTTTCATTTTCATTTTATTATGTCAAACGCTTCGCCTATAGCTACTCTTCCTACCTTGATCCAGCAGGCGGAAAACCCTATCCACCGGACCCAATAGCTGATGAATATTAATGTAAATATATTATCCCATCAAATAGCAGTCCCACGTTTATAAAGATGTTGATAAAACCGGCATAAACAGACAGATGCTGGCCAGCGGTCATATTGAGACATGCTGCTAATATATTTCTTGAAGCGTTCAGTCATGGAGACAGAATGGAATGAAACCTCTTGGTCATTCAAGTCGGCCTGTGGTCGAAGAGATAGGACCAGAGCGAGACGGTCAAGACTTAATTACCCACTGTGCCTAGAATTAAATGTTCTATTTAGGCTACGATACCCTGCTGGAGAATAGGTGCATGGCTCGGACAACTTGAAATGTTCGCCCGGCATGTGTTTAAGAACTTTCAGTGTATTTGACTGACAGGTTTGAAATTTACCACATGCATAAATTCTTTGCCAACCCGAGCAGGGAAGAACCTAATTGAATAACGATGACGACTTCCGACTTGAGTTCCGGCTGGAGTGGATCCGCACTGTCGATTAATCAAGGCAGAAAACGGAATCAAAGACGTGTAGCGATACACGGAGGGCCAGGTTTGATATAATGAAGATGCTATCTTTATAAGTATTCAACTGATGCAACTGGCATGAGTCAACTGTCCAAATGATAATTCAGACTGTCCGCCTGAAAAACAATTTTCACAGTCAAATTCCCCCAAACCATGTATTACATTAATAACATTAGCATCATAATCTCTGAAAAAGAACGCAATGCGTCAAATTCAGTGCGTATTCCAAACACTAGGGCTAAGCACTAAACGGTCCTGTTTAACATTAGATGTATACACAGCTTTATGAAGTTATTCTTCAAAGTCTCCTGCTTGTATTATTTTTCATGTGTAAGTAAATAAAGTTCTGCTAATGGGAGAGCGCAATTAGTACTCTTTTGGATACTTATAATTTGTTGATGTACTACGCTATACCAAATATCTATAAATTGGGTAAGATAAAAAACGGATGCATGGTTTTTACTGTACACTGTGAAAACATCAATCAGTAGGTTATACATTAAACGGATCATGAAGAGTAGCCTAATACTTACTGCTCCACAGCAGTATACAGACCTTGGATGTCGCGGGCGTTGAATTTATGTGAGCTCGCTTTGTCTCCTATAGCTAAATTCTCGTACTAAGACAATGTGTGAATGTTTTCGGAAATCGCTGTGCCAATAAGACGACAGAAACTGTGACAGATTTTGGCCATTTTAAGTTACATAAAATTCACTAAAACCATGAAACAAGGCTCGTCTTCAGATTTACGGAAACTTCGCCAAACCCAGAAAACTGTATACTTGGACAGACAGAATCTTTAAGATCTATTGCAGCTCTCCACGAGCAATGCCTTATTGCAATCACTCTATGAAACTCATAAACCAGCTAAAAATTTTGAAGACCAAAATGATAATTTTTGTGACATTAGTAATAATTATAACAATGAGAGAAACGGCTCATGTTCATGAGATCAGATATACAACTAGATCATTTCACCGTTAGGATTCATCACAGTTACATACCTACATTGTGGATACTTTTCTGCATCTACACAATCTATGATGCCTTTGATATGGCGTTGAATTCTAAGCATATAAGTATGGTAGGTTACAAATGTTGTTCTACAGGTATAGTTATGCAAACTGCTGTTGAGAAGACACCGTAGAATATGCACTGTGTTAGGTGCATTATACATTTGCGATATGCATAGAAAATTTAAGACTTATAGATAGGCTATCGCATATGAAAATCATGAATCAAGTAGAGTGCATTTGCACTTGTACTTAGCTGAAACTCAAAATGACAGTAACGACTGACGTTTAAGTAAAACAACTTATTTTTTTTCGTCAAAACATCATGAAAAAAGCCTGAGACTGATGGCGGTTAGAATTGCGGTTGGAGATACATGTAAACGATCAAATTTTCGATGAACTGCTATGCATTTAGGTATATACAAAAAATATGCATTGTTATGTGTGCTCAGCTTGCAGAAGCGGTGTACGCCAGGGTAATGGTTATTATGTTCCCGACCTCCAGGATAAGAATCAATATCAATATTCTTTTTTAAAGCTTTGGAAATTAGAAAATCTAAACCAAAACATGGGCCATTTCTGCATTTGGATCACCTTAATGTCTCGAGTAAAGAGCAGAAATCTAACCTAGATGTGTGCAAACTATTCTCATGTGAACAATCCGTGTGTGTTTCAGAAATAACGGTTTGTTTTCGAAGCAAAGTACTTTCGATAGATGCCCAGAAAAATGAGCCAGCAAATCGAGTTTCCAAACAGTGGGAAGTCTGTTTGCCAGGCATATATCGAAGGCATTTTGTTTTAAAAATCAAACGTTTATTTCTATTTGAACTCAGCAGAATTTCAACAAAGTCTTATTAGTTAGTTGAATTTTTAATTATTTTTTTCCAAATCGATGACAACAAATCCGATCTCCAGAGGTAAACCCTGGTATGATGATGATTGTCGTAAGGCCGTTAAGGTCCGTAAAAAGGCCGAGCAAAATTTTAATCATCGTCCTAATAATAATAGTTTAAACCAGGTTCTTATTTTTAGAACTAAGGCTCGTCGATAAATTAAGTCCAAGAGACGGTCTTGTTTGTGGAACTTTGTTTCAGGCATTACGTCAAAAACACCCATGCGTAAGGTCTGGAACATGGTTCAGAAACTTAAGGGCGGAAACAATCAAACCAAAGTTCAGCATTTAAGAGATGGTGGGTGATACCTTATTAACATCTCCATCTGATATAGCCAATAAACTAGCTGAAACAGTATCTCAAAAATCTTCCGCTGAGAACTGCACTACTGAGTTTCAGCAATTAAAAAACTAAACGAGAAAGTAAAATTGGCTTTTTCTTCTAATAATTTTGAAGATTGTAATGTACCTTTTTTCATTGTGGCGCTTAAAGCTTCATTAAAAAACGCACACGATACTGCGTGCAGCCCAGATAATATATATCATAAGCTTCTGAACCATTTACCATCTGAGCCACTGGAGACTCTCTTGGACTTACTTAATGATATTTGGATAACTGGTAATTTTTCGACATCACGGAGGGAGGCATGTATTTTCCCGGTCCGTAAAACGGAAAATTGTCATAAGGATCCAAATAATTACCGTCCCATAGCTCTTACCTGCTGCGTCTGTAAGACTATGGAACGGATGATAAATGATAGGCTTATTTGGTTTCTTGAAACCAACAAGCTTTTATCTAGTATTCAATGTGGTTTTCGTCAAGGTCGATCTACTTTAGATCACCTTGTTCAATTTGAAACCTTCATTCGTGATGGTTTTATTAACAATGAACATGTGGTGTCAATACTTTTCGACCTCGAAAAGGCTTATGGAAATGACCACATGGAAATAAAGTATTTTAAAAGACCTTTCTGATAGGGGTTTATATGGTCGTTTACCATTATTCATGTCTGAATATTTATCTGATCGTCAATTTAACGAAAGGTTGGGGTCCACTCTTTCTGACTCTCGTGAACAAGAAATGGGTGTATCCCAGGGCAGTAGTCTTCCTCCTACGCTGTTTAGCATCAAAATAAATAGCGTGGCTAAAACTCCCACAACTGGCACAGAGGGTTCTTTATATATAGATGATTTCCTTATATCCTACCGTGCTAAAAATATGCATAACATCGAGCGGCAATTGCAGCTTTGTCTCAACAAGATGGAGAAATGGGTAGTTGCCAGCGGTTTTAAATTTTCTACGTCTAAAACCGTTAGTATGCATTTTTGCAATACACGGAAACTTCATTTGGACCCTGAACTTGAATTCTGTGGTGAGCCAGTGAAGTTTGTAGGAGAAAAGAAAGAAAGCGAATGGAGAGACTTTATTTTCATGGGGGCCTCGTGGCTCAGTTGATTGGCGCGCTAACGCGGCGTAATGACCCAGATGTCTCCCAGAAATGAGGTCGCTGTGAGTTCAGGTTCAGCTCAAGTATGGTGCAAAAATACAAGCTGAGGTTCAGAGGACACCATAGCATACAATATGCAGTGTATTGGGTGTATTATTTCTGACATGTTTATATAGGATTTCACACCAGTAGAGAGGCTATCGCATATGAAAATTCATGAAACAGGTTGAGTATTTCTTGCCCAGTAGTCAGTTCAAACTCCACAATCAAGCAACGAATGATGTCAAAATAAAACAACTCATACACGGACAGCACTTAAAAAAAGCAAAACAAAACAAAAAACATCAAAGGCTGATCTCCCGTTAATTCCGTTAATCATTCTGATAATGAATGTATTTCGTGCCTAATGTAGAATTAATCTATATAAGGAAAAGATCAACCCGTTACATCAACGACAGGACAACCGTCATCCCTCAAATAAGGAAATTAACGGAAGATCTTTTTCAGGGCGCGGTTAGGGATAAGCGATCAAATTTTCGATGAAGTGCTATGCTCATCGGTACACATAAAAATATGCATTGGTCTGGCAGAAATGAAAAATACTGCAGCTATGTGATAAAGTATAACATTGTCCTATTTAAAAAAACTGTGGTGACGTTATGTGTGCTCAGCTTTCAGAAGCGGTATACGCCAGGGTAATGGTTATTATGTTCCCGACCTCGAGGATAAGAGTCATTATTATTATTCTTTTTCATAGCTTTGGAAATAAGAAAATCTAAGCCAAAACATGAACACTTTCTGTTTTTTGTAAATGAAAAATGCTGCAGTTATTTGATGAAGTGTAACATTCACATCTGTTAAGACCACCGATGACGTGACATGTATTTAGCTTGCAGAAACTGTACATTCCATGGTCTCTAGGTTTTTCGTATTCATTACATGTAATTTGAAAGGCTAATTGAAGTGACGGTAGATCATTTAATTTCACTTATTATCTGAACATTCGTATGTCTTTCGCAGTGTTTTTCTCCAGCCATTAAATGCATTTGCTTGGGTTTTAAGACCTGCTTGTTGTGAACCATCAAGTTCCGTCTTCATTCGATATTATTGGTGCAGATGGAGATATGTAAATCTACCGTCTTGTTCCACGGTCTCTTAGCTGCATCCGAGTGCCACATAACCGGAATTGTTCCTCCAGTTTTTCTAAAATACACAGGTCTAGTCTGAAATGAGTGTTTCGTAGGTAGGCCTGCTGCTTTAATACCTCGTGTAACGCATGAAATTGAACACTGCGAAAGACACATAGAAACACATATTCATGTACTACAAACGGTGAAATACAAAAGAAATTGTGACTGTAGGAGTTTTGACTTATGATTTAGATGTTGATGCAATTTTGTGCAGAAGCAGAGATAAACCATATAATAGAAGTAGTTAGCGCTAGGACATGGTAACAGGCCTTATATAGATGGTTTTATCTTCACCTCTTTCCTTCCCTTCTCCATCACTGAATAGTTCCCTGCATTTTAGATCTCCTTGTACTAGATTTTTTTTTCAGACGGCCCTATGTTTAACAGCTGCAAATCATCGTACATTTTCGTTGAGAACGTCACAGTTGAGCTGTCCTGTACTATTTGGGCTAAGCCCGAGCCGAGGATAAACTGGAGTCGCGGAGCTCAGTCGACGAGGAGTGTGACAAATCACAGATACACGTCCGTGGTGAGGTTCAACAAGATCAGCAGGACTGACTCTGGAGTCTACACCGTGACAGCTAGTAACGGTGTAACGAGAGGAGTAGAGCGGACAGTCAATGTCACTGTTTACTGTGAGTGGATTTTGTACTTTTCATGATGATTATCGCCAATTCAAATGCTCCAATTTTGCAAAGTTATGTCAATGATACATCGAAAATGATGTAGCTGACGAAATATATACATCTTATGGATCTTTAATGTGACGTACGAATCGACGCTTGCTTTTTCTGAACGTTTGTGTTTGTGTTGTAAACATAACAAAGTTACAAAAAACCTACAATACGAGTATGTCAGTGTGTGTAAAGCTGGTGACCTAGATGGCAAAACTTCAGTTAAGAACTAAAATGTTTTACAGATTTATAAACGCCCGAGAAGCAGTTTTGATCTGGTACGTGTGCTTAATTTTTCACATATTTTATGGATTAAATAACCTCACAGACGAGGGCACAACTCGCGAAAGTAGTGATATAAATTTTTAAATGAAGAGAAACAGCCAAATGTGTTGACGCTATACTCGTTGGCGGTGAAGTTACTCTCTGGTTTACGTAGTCACGTTCTCAATATTATAAGTTAAGCCTATATGTCGTCCTTTCCGGGGTACGGGGTGGATATTTGGCTGAGGATGAAGCACATATTTACTCGTATACCCGGGGAATGTCATCATATACGGTGATAGTGTATATAATATATAGCATATTCATCCACGAAGTGCTCTGACTGGTTCTACACTAAGTCGCTGGTCTCACCAGGGCCAATCGAGTTTGGCTCTTGTTTGTTTCCATGCGCTTTAAAATCACTGAGGGCACGTGGTAAATAGAGCCGGGTTCCGGACACTCCGGTTGTCGTCACCCATAAATCTGAAGGCAGTAGTATACCAGACAACAAGTCGAGTGAGAAAACCGTTAAATAGTAACAAATAAATACTTCTCAGTAGGAGATGTTATATGTTATGAATACTTTAAAGTTTACTCTGCTTTACACTAGACATTGCTACAGTTGTGACCACAAATCAGACGTCTCTGTCTAAGCGTTCTTCTTGGTGTGATTCCAAGATCCACCGGTTGTGTGTGTGGCCCTGACATCAGGAGATGAGGTCACAGAAGGAAACCCTCTACAGCTGGAGTGTCGTGCTGAAGCTAATCCTCAAAACTACACCTACTCTGTCTGGAGTCGTATAATTGGAGACCGTCCTGTACCACTGACAAACTACAGCTCTGGGAAATCCCTGTCCATCAGTCAGGTGACGTTCAGAGACCAGGGTGTATACCGGTGTGGAGCCAGTAACGGGTTCGGAGGCGTTCAGGGGGGACAACTGGATGTGAAGGTTCGAGGTAAGGCGTTGACAATATCACTGTATACGATAGGATTTTTGTTACTCCAGTGACTATTATTTTTCAAATCTGTTAAGGAACTCTTTGCCTTTTGTGATGTGTAACGTATCCGTTGCTTTATTGAACGTTTCTACTACGTGTTGAACACCCCTGGTCGATTCTAACAGGACGCCTGGCAACTAGATGAGAAATCGTTCCTCAGTGGTGTGGGCGTGAGGTGTAACTGCAAATAAATAGAGAAAAACCACTTGAATCTGATGTACAATTACCATGCAATATCTCTGTGAAAAATTTGAGTGCTGTGATTCAACCTTTTTTATTTTATTCGAAGACAAAAGTAAGATCAAAAGCAGATTTAGTTATTCTAGAGCGCTTTCCTTTTGAAATTCGCGTCATAATAAAAATATAATAACATTAACCAAAATCAGTTGTGCCTGTTTGAAGAGATCTAATGTAGTGCGAGGTATCTTGTTGTTTCACGCAATCACATTTGTTGTAAATCGAAAAAAAATAAAATGTTTTCTAGTGCCCTTGGAGTTGCATATCCACCATAATAGTTCATGGATCGTTGATCATACTACAGCGCTAAATTGCACAGATAATCCAGCTACGTGGTAGTAGAGTACAGGTGTTCGATACCTATCTTTTTTTCACACTTTTTAGTAACACGTGTTGCTGGGAAAATGATTAAACCATGCAAGTGACAGGTCTGATTTCTTTACATTTTGTAAAGCTACATTAGACATGCTTCCAACTATAATGAATATGCATGACAATCCTTAAACCACGATCAAGTAGTGACAGTTTTCAGTTAAGAAAATACATTTAGCTGATTCCCCTCACCAGTTACGTGCAGTGGTGTTATATTCGAAAGGTTCAAAACCTCCAGTTGGCATCGCGCCGAAAATTTTCCCCAATACAAGGTTGACAAAAATTTATCCAATTGACCTATTGCAACGTACAGTAGTGGTACAAATAGTAAACATATTTTGGACTTGGTTGGTGCTCACACCAAGCGAACAAATAGAAATGGTAAGTACTCAGTTGCAAGGTTTTGTTAGGGTATAGGTTTTCATCTCTACAGTATATCGCAATATGACGTTCTAGTGCAACGCATTCTCTTTAAAACTTCCATGAGCTGGGGAAGAACAGATCGACATAAAATGGTGCAAAGTACTGCTACTGGGTCCGCCATTACGGACACAATAATGGATAAGCAGTTTGTGAGTGGAGAAGACTAACGAATTATACTGGAGGACAAATGGTCACTAGATACAAGAAGAGTAAAATTAGAAGAAGCGCAATAGACCCATTTCACAGCCCTTGGGTTCTAGTTTCATGTTTTGTATACCGAATAAACCCGTCATACCATATTAAATCATAGAAAGCGTTTGTTACAAATGTACAGAAATGCTTGTATGTTTGGGTTTTACGTCGAATACAACAATTTTTCAGTCATATGACGATAAGGAGTCCTTAGAATGTTTGTGGGCTGTGTCTCCATGTGGCACGGCCCGTCCCGTCCATGGAATATCATGGAATAATAATACCGCCACCGAATATCAAGCCGAAGACACCAGACATGAGACCCACTCAGTGACATTATACTGACACCTGGCCGACCAGTTCTGTTTCCCTTTAAACACTCTGCCCCGAGGTAGCAAAAAGGGCCATTTTCAAAGAGGTAGCAAAAATGGCCATTTTTTGGAATGACCCGACCAGAGACTGATCACGGATCTCCTGACCTCGAGGCGGACGCTCTGACGACAAGGCCGCCGAGGCGATCTCATACATTACTGAGCCACATAAATACTGCTAAGGCCTCGTGCAGGCATACATGGTATTTGTTCATTTCTCTTCCCAGCCCGACCACAGTTTCCCAACCAAATTAACCAACAGGCTGCGGCCCTCGGTGAAAATATCAGGCTGGTGTTTAAGTTTGTGTCTTACCCCGCCTATGTGAACCTGACTTGGTACAAACTAACGAATGGCACAGATCAAACGCTATCCGTCAACACAGCGGGGAGTAAATACCGAGGTCACGTGATGGAGGCTGAGCACGAGTTTCTGTTTTACGACACCAAAGTTCTCCTTTCCGGTCAAGTGGCGGAACTAGAAATCTCTGACGTTAATCGTGATGACTTCGGTGAATACAAATTTATAGCTGAAAACGATTTGGGATCTTCTGCGTTCAGCGTGTTCTGTAACCTAATAGGTAATGTATTCTTCAAGGTTTCACTGTAATATATTATTCCCCAAGCCGGTATCACGTATAAATCTCTCCACCCGTAAACCTGACCACCTATAAGTGAACAATTCAAACAACATTAAAGACAAGTGAGAAAAAAAAAACACAAATGTAAACATAGTCGTATGATAATACATCATCTGGACTTGTACAAAGAAGTTCTGTGTGGTTTCCAGTCACGCCTACATTACGACAAGAGGGATAGTTTCGATTTTGATATTGTGAATTGTCCCTACTGGGATAGCAATACATGTATACCGAATGGTCATGCATATGGCGTATACATATCTCGCCTTGTAGCATTTGTTTGATCCTGTGAGCTGTGTGATGATTTCAAGCAACGTCGTAAGTTATTATTGCAAAAACTAGTTTGTCACGGATATTCCATCGAACTCCTTCACTCTAATTTTACAATGAATACACCTCTCTTGTTGGTAAATATGGACGGAGTGTTCAGAATCTCTGAGACTCTGTATTATAATTGTATTATAATTCCGCTTAACCCTGAGCTGGGGGTCGTATGTTAATCGTGTTGAGTGTGATGATCACGTTGGATATATGAACAGTTGCAGTGAAAGAGCAACTGAGATACATGTATGATATATCGACATTATATACACTAGAATTGTACACAGTTCGGAAACTGATTGTATTCAACCGCCTGGAACATTCAGTAAGTCTTCGTCATCACCGAAAACTGATGACTGCTTCTCTTCGATATATTTTCTTAGTTCTTTGGTGATATGTGTTATTTGCTGTTTTTGGAAACTGATCTTGCGACTGTTGACCCGGAACGCCCATTGTGGTTGACGGCGGGTTCATGTATACGAATGACGATTCCGACGCCAAGGTTCTAAACCTGTTTATGTACACTTTGCATGTTCAGGTCATATATTTCTAATAAAACGAAGTGAATACGTGTGCACTGTAACGAAAACTGAAATACATGCTTATGTGTCTCGGACAAATATGCGTATAAAAGCACTTTTATGGGAAAAATATTATATGTAAGTGCCAAATTGCTAGGTGACAAAAGATCACAAATGTAATTACTTGAGATATGTTATGTACTGTACAAAATTGAACGATATCAAAACAAGTAAGAAAACACTAGATTTTTCCCCGAAGCCGATGCTGGATCTGTTAAAACGCTATTAGCGTCCCTCGTACCGGTACTGAACTTGAGTCAGTTAATAGTCGATTGAACTGTAGATAACAGAATAGGGAATTGATACAACCCCTTTCGGCATTTACCACACCGATGCCATGTGCACCTTTGTCCTTTTCTGAAATATGTCATTCTTCTCGATGCGCGTGTGATCTTAGGTGATATACAAGCACTATTGCGTCGCAGTGGGAAATGATGTGTTTTATTGCATTTATGTAGCTCGTCAGAGTCTCCCATTGTATTTATGTCGGAGACACACATACTTTATGTGTAGTTTTAAGACAGTGCGTAAAGCGCTGATTGATTACAATTTACATGTGTTTCAATATGCAGCCTCAAGCACAAATATGGAGAAAACAAAACCCAGAATGCTATCGGCAATATCTATCCACATGTGTGGCTTTATCTTTCAGAACGTCTATGTCCAGCTGTCTATGTCCAGTTAGCTGGTAAACGTTAAGGTAATCGTCAGCTTGGTGTTGCCACTTTAAATGTTGTTCAATTACTTGTCACTTAAGTTCAGTGGTCATACGTGTACAGTTTCAGACGTCCCTACAGCCTCATCCAAGGCGGGAGCTATAGCAGGCGGTGTGACAACAGCCCTGGTGTTGATCATAGCTGTGGTCATCATAACAGTTCTCTTCAGGAGAAGACGACTGGCAACATCAGGTTACTGTTATTTATCTTCGGTACATTGATAACGTTCTCACTGTTTGCTTTTGTTTTTTGTATGCAGAAATTCGTACATTTGGAGTTCAGATTTTGTCTTCATATGGATGTGGACTTGCAAATTGTTATACTTTGTACGAATTAATGGATGTACAAATTTTTGTGCGATTACTCGAAAGTTTTATGTCATGTGTGAACCAGTTGATGCTTGTGTTCAGGGCAACTTTTTATAGTCTGTGCAAATCCACATTACATCAGGAGTTCGTATGTAAAATCATATCGTTGTTTCTATATACATTTAATATACCCAATCTTCAGTATAACCATGCATTTTTTTTGTTTTTTGTTTTTTGGGGGTTTTTTTCAGGCACGGATAGAATGCAATCGCTAGGTCAGAGGTAAGGTGTGACACAAACATTAAGTGTAGTAATGTGAGCAGAATAAATCACGGGTAACTGTATAAATAGGCCTTTAACAAATGGTAGAGGCAACGGAATGCACATTCAAAACTTGCACATAAATTATGATACATTTATTTCTAGTATTTTCTTATATATCTTTTTGGAATAGTCGGAATAATAGTGAGACTTTTGTCATGGATTAAACATGTACTTTTTTTAAACATGGTGCTTTCTCCTTGGCCACTTCAAACCTCAAGCTTTTTATTATCACATTCCCATGCGTTATCGATCAGGCGGGAAACATAGAATCTGTTCTTTGTAAGGAAGTTTCGATGTATTATTTAAGGAAATTAATTTCATGTATTTTAGAATTCCACCCAACCACCAGGAAATCACAGAGAATTCCAACCCCGGTAAGATTAGAACTATTACTTTGGCCTCATAACATGCGCGCAAAATTTTTTTTCAGTGCAGTTCTCTGTCAAATCAGCACGTAAATTCCTTATATCAAGAATGTGTAGATACCGTCCACTTTACAGTGTATTATGCGCAGATGACGGCAAACATGACACTATGTCACAGCCGATCAAAGACAACCCTCAAATAATTAATTATAAACCAAGTGACACCAGTAGGTGCAGATTTTAAAGCCTTTTTGTGTATAGGAGATTTACACGGTAATCCCTTGACTGTTGCCATCTACAACCAGCCCATTGTTTATCGCTTTCTGTAGGTAGCAACTGTCCCATTTGTTTATATTTCAGCGCGTGTCTATGAAACCCTAAACTTGTCACCCTCTTCTCCTGAGATTCCCGACTACGTGAATTCGTGAGTTACCATATTTGAGAAAATAAGAGACATGAATTATAAATTAAAAATATATTTTATTCAGAAAATCTGTGGTAGTCATAGCCAGTCACTTTCCTATTACTGATTAATACTTATTTCTTCTTCTAATCACATCTTACGTTCTGCAATCGTGGCTTTTCGTCTGCACATGTGCTGTGACTGACGTAATTGACAGACGCTCACGAGTATTTGATGGTCTTATGGGTTTCTTTCATGCAAGAGGTCAGATTGAACATAAACACTTGTAATCATGGAAACAATTCACGCATAGGATACGAGGGCTCGGAAAACAAACGAAAACCAGGCTTACCTTATTTGAACAATGAGCGGGATTTGGTTTTTGTTTTCCGCCCCCTAAAGTGACACTTGATCCATTTGTACCTTTCCAGTGCCCGGAGCCCAGAGTATGAGAACACTTTCACCTCGACTACAGAAAATGACTCCACAGGTATGATAGTATTTGAAAATAAAATGTGCTTGGTGCGAAAATGGGTTAAATCATAAAACATTGGTAAAGTGATCTAAATTTGTGTAATTCACCAACGTTTTAATATTGTTAATTTGATACGATTAACTTTTTGTATGCGGCTCAGACTTTGGGGAAAATTTCTTAATTTGTGTCTGTGTTAGTATCAGTTCTGCATTATGCGAAAGTGTTAGGCCATCCAAACATCATTTATCTCGCATATACTTCGTTGCTTCTGTTGATAGATTCAGCTTACGAGAGACTGCGGACGAATCCACCACCGATGCTTAACACCAATCGTCTGTATGAAAATACCGTAGTGCCTAAAAAGGCTTTGGAGTGAAAATGAAATACGTCGGTTCGAGAACAACTCTTTGTTCTGCATGTGAAGTAGTTACTGCCAAAGTAGTTAAGATGACAATTAAATGTAACGTCACCCGTGCAAAGTTAACTGTAACTTTGTAACGTTAAATATTGTTTGTTACATTTATCATGTTACTTTGGGACAGCAGTCCCGTCTGATACTCTCCAACTCTCAAAAATGTTGTTGTTGTTTTGTTTTTGTTTTTTTTGTTTTTTGTTTTTTTCTGGTTTTTGTTTGTTTGACAAATGAAACATTCTAAATTATCTTGGAAGACGCTGGAAAAATACCCAAACTTCCACAGCCTTATTTGCCCTCACACCCATGGTAACAGTATTAATCGACTGTAAGTTTGGAGGGGTTTTTTGGAACTAGGCCACGGGATACACTATGTTATGTAAATATAACTCGCACCTGATTGGTTAAACCTGATAACACGGCGACGCTTTCGATATTCACAGGGTGAAGGATTTCGCTTACTTTAAACTGTGATATAAAAAGTGTGGATTTGAAATGTAATGTGGGATACTTTATCTATGCACACGTTTACTTGCCGTGGTGTTGTCCTTTGTGTCATTGATTTATGTGTATTTGGATTCCAGAAAGTTTTCAAGTTGAAATGAGGCATGTTTAAAAACTCTTTCTTCCTTTTCAACGAAACAGAAACAACTGCTATAAGTATTTTTAAACAGGGTATATATGTATAACAACCAGAATCTGTTTTACAGTTGATACAAAAATAGTGCGCAGGTGAATTTGTTTTTGTCCTGTAAAAGGACAAATAGGCCTATGAAGTGCCGTTTGTCGGAAATATTTGTATTTTACATTATTGCAAAGAAATGGAGAAATAATGTTTGATTCTGTTTTTATGCCCTCTGCATTGATTTTTTTATTTATTTATTTGTTAACCACGTCCCAGTCTGTGCTTGAATTGATCAATTTATTTATTGATTTAATCAGAATTTGGCGCCTTACTCGAGGGTGCTTCATTTTATATACGCCGGCGACAATTGGTGGAAGGAAACCGGAAGATGACGCGAGAAGGAGGTGGCACAACGATCAGCAGGTTGCTGTCTGTTTGAACCACTTTTGAACCAATACAAAGATGCACGCTCGCTGATGAAATCGATAAGAAAATCAGTAGAATTATGTGGTCCTGGATCATGGAAGACTGGTAACGCATTTGACAAAACAGCTTTCTACTTGGAATAGCACTCTGTGCTTCTTGTGAAGCGGCTTTTGGCAGAAAGGAGAGGCATCCGGAAAATCATGTTGACGTTGATCTATTCATAGTGAGATAAATTAATATTATTGTCTGTCATTGTCCTAAAAGAATCTAAGGGAAAATTCCATTCGTTGTGGTCTGTGTTCGAAAACGATCTAAGGGAGAATTCCATTCGTTGTGGTCTGTGTAACACTCGACCTTCAAGACTCGCAAAAAGACGGTGGTATCGTCCACAGGTACAATTTTTTATACTATTTTTTTTATTTTTTATCAACGCCAGTAAATTTACCTTTATATCAAAGAGGTCAATTTAACTGACGGTGTACTGACAAACATAGGCTTGAATATCAGAGTCATCATTGTACAGTAGCGTATTTGAATTTACTCTTGGGTTTCTATCCTAAATGCCCTCGTGCCTTATAAAAAGATAAGGCTTTAACATAGCTCATAAATGTATATGTTCGGTAAAAATGTTGAAAGAGTTAAAAACAGTTAAGGAGCTTGATCATCAACAATAATGTCTTGATATAAATGTGCATTTTTTAAAATGACTGGGATGAATTGGTCAATCATCAATGAGCAATATATATTTTATCTAATTTTGAGTAATTTTGTGGGTTTCTAGTTTTTCTTTACTACACAGTTGGTCCGGAAATCGAATTTCAGCTTTTCTAGATTTTCTTCAATAGTTTGTCCGCTCGAGGATCGAATTTCAGCCTCTACCTGCTCGGGTATTTGAGAAGAGCCCGTTTGCCGTGTGCACTGGAGTGGTACAAACAGGCTAACAATGCATAGGTGAAGTAGTTCTTAACTTCTAAGAGCGTTGTACACCATATAATGAAAGATCTAATGCTTAAAGGACGTATTTACTTACGCTTGAGACATACAAGAATTTATACTGCACACATGTTCCAGTTCAGTTTAAGTTTGCTGCAGATTTTTATGGAAATTTTTCCGTTGTGATTTTAAGAAAATCCATCAAGGTATTAATCACTGAATAATATTTATCTATTTAATTATTGGTTTGCTAGTTATAGCTGTGCACAAGAATTTTAGACTTTCCTTATGGCAAAAAAGTTTGATACCGAAATGGTCGATGAGTTTATTTATTTATTTATTTATCTGACCGGTGTTTTACGCCGTACTCAAGGATTTGGTTGATGTAAACATTATGTTTGGCAAGTACCTGACAGATTTTGTCCCCTGCGATCTGTAGATATGCTCACCATATTGGTGGAATTAGGACAAGTTATCTCCATGATACTTTAAATGGCGCAAATGGCATTTTGGAAGGCTTATTGTTATCAAGCAATTTGGAGAACCAGAACTCCAGAAATTTCCTCCCAAAGACCGGGAATGACTTCGATCCCGATGTGTCCTAACGTTTTTTGGACAGAAGTTTTCAGCACTCGACCACTGGATGCCTAGTAAATAATATTCTTATTGTTTATTTGATTGTTATATTACGACATACCCAAGGACTGTCCACTTGTACAATGGCTGTCACTTTTATGGATGGAGGGCCCGGGTAAACTGCCGATCTCTGGCAATTCAATGACGGACATTTCCACGTGTGGCGTTCACAGATATGCACAATAAATTGGTGGAAAACAAGTCATTTTCAGCAACTTTATACTGTACAAACGGGCCTACGAGCAATCAGGAACCCGCTTCACTTGAGTTCCGATGTGATTCTCCTCTTCTTTGGAAAATTACATTAAAGTGGCAAACTTCTTGCAAACAACGTCCAGGCCGGGTTGTCATATCTGGGGGCTTGAACTTGAGACCCATGTACCATACAAGAGCAAACACATGGAACGACCATGGAGTTAAACCAATGCATCAGTAACGTTAGCTGCACTTCGCCCAGTTTATAATATGACTAAGATAGTCGTCAATGACAGGAGTGGACGAATTTCTTTTTATCCTGACATAAACAGGATTATGTGTCAGATGTAGAGAATGTTATGATTGATATACGAGTGAACACTTCAAAGAACAAATCACATTTAAACGACGTACACATCATGTAAAAGGTCATTTCGAGCTGATTCAAAATATTGTCTGCATTATTTTTTGGCACTTTAGAGTGGAAATAAAGAATGAGGTGTTACGGTGGACATTTTGGACCCTACTGAAAGGGCGATGTCACTAATCGTGTTGAAAACACGAAATTGTCCTAAATGCCTTCCTGGTTGATTGTTACAATAATAGTGAACACAGTCGGTTTACAAACAAATCATTCCATATCACGAAATGCAGAACGCTTTGCTATATGGCCGGATCCTCCATGGCCGTGCGTGCAACTACATTTAATGCCAGGCGCTCTAAGTTTATTGTTACATAGGTTACTGTCAAGCAGCTGCGAAATTGTCAGTTTTCTAATTTTTTTATTTTTTTGGGATATTGACCTGGAATGACTATTTGGGTTGACGGCCGGTACACCAATGCCGGTTTCAACGCTTACATGCGAAACCGACATTGGCATACCAGCCGTCAACAAAAATGGGCGTTCCGGGTCAATAATCGCAATACCAGTTTCCAAAAACGACAAATACTGGAAACTACTAAAGGGGATATATATAAATATAGGGGAAAATATATAAATATTAATATTATAACGGAATCATGCAAAGAGAATCAATCAACGGTTTTCAATGATGACGAAAAGGCGTGATGAATGTTCTAAGGAGGAATAAAATCAGTATCCAAATCGTGCACCATTTTAGAATATATGGTGTTGATAATCAACTATTTATCTCAGTTGCGCTTTGATTGCAACTGTTCATATATCCAACGTGGCGATCACACATAACGCGATGAACATACATGTATATTGCTATCCAAGTAGGGATTGTTCACAATTTCAAAAGCGAAACTATCCCTCTTGTCGCAAAGTCGGCAAGACAGGAAACAATAGTACTCTTTGTACAGGTACCCCGGGTTTCCTTTAAACCCGGGGAAAATGCATATACATCGTTCACAGCCTTTGTTGTATACAGGTTGTTTACAGCTAGCAGATTATCAATGTACCGTTTGGTTTAATAATGAAAAAGGTCGAGCCTGGTGAAGATTACTGTTTAATAACTTCTGCATATAGTCGTAGTCATGGGTCTGCGAATACCTGGGCATGATTTGTAGCCATCGGAATACCTATACACTGTTGATAAATGCTTTCCCCAATTTTCACATAAATATTATTAATGAGAAATTCAAGTGATTCAGTGAACAACGAGACATCCCATGAATGGTCACCCTTGTATGCCGTGAAAGCGATGAAGGCTTTGTTGCCACTGACATTAACGTAGCGGCGACTGCTTTAATTAAACACCAAAACTATTAATGACGAAATTCTATCAATTAAATCTGTGTGCGGTATAGTAGCACAGAGAGTGGAGAAATCCCAAGTAGAAATATCTTTATATGGTATATGTGTATTGTGAAAATGTTTATTCTCGGTTATTCAAAAATGGCTGCCACAAATATTGCTATGTTGATAGCAAAACATACTGTGTTTTCCAATTTATATGAAACTAGCGCGCATGTGAAATTTTTTGGGCTAAGTCTGGCTGAAATAATAAAAATAAGATATCGTTCCATCTGCTGGATATTTTAGACTATTTCAGATGAATGTTTGGTTTTCACATTTAGGAGAATGTGACCGAGAATGATATCTATGTTATGTATTCGGGAACACTTTCGCTTGCATTGCCCTTTTTGGTACATAGGCCTATATAACTTAATAGCTGAGGTCAGTAACGTTTAACGCTGTGCATGCAAGTGGCAAACCCCTTGCAAACCAGGTCTAGGCCTCGTCCATGTACCAAACAGTAACATATTTACTGTAACATAGAATTAACGCAAAAAGTCAGCAACGTTAATTGCACTTCGAACAGTTTGACATAAGAGCGAAGCAGTCGTCAGTGATTCGGTAGGTGTATTCCTTGTTCCCCGGCACGCAAACAAACCTGTACCAATGCTGTCGCCGTGAGTCCAAGTTTAGGTGACGCTGGCTTCCTTTCAGGCCGTACATGGTAAGGGCTAGCTGGTTTCCTCCCATCATAATGCTGGCCGCCGTCGTATAAGTGAAATATTATTGAATGCTACGTACACCTATCAAATAAGTAAATAAATAAACAAACAAGCCTGGGTGTAAAATGTGCAGAAGGGCCTGATTCATCCACACCTTAACAGTGTAGTCAAAAAGCCAATAAACGAGTCTAGCTTTACCTGTCACGAGAGTCTGACAGACAATTTTTACATCCTGTTGTGCAGCATAAAACTTCATGTGTTCCATTCGTCTCTGGAGACTTTAAAGACGTATAAATGTACGCCGTCTATATCACAGCTGGGATTATGGTCGCCGTAAGCCTAAGATATATAAATATAGATGGTTTCACTGGAGACCTATTTCCCGGACCGACGAAAATGAAAAGCATTATACTCGCGTGTGTCTGCTTAGGCCAAGGTTAGATCATGTACTTGTAAATTTAACCTACAGTATGGTAAACTGGAGGTGTACTCATTCAACATCGCAAAGCCTGTGTTTCACACCACAATATGGGTGTAAAAAGGAATACTACACGTTTGTTGTCCACTGTAATTCTCGCCTGATAAGAGAATCAAAAGCTTAGCTGAAATCGTACAAAAACTGTAGGATTAGTTGCATTTTGAAAGAAATGTTAGCATATGATACATGAACAGATCGACAGACAACCCATCATCGAAGTCAAAAATCGATGCTACGAATAATAAATTGTAATGTAGTCTACAATTGAACCAAGTTTTGTTGTGGAACAAAAACCGTGCGAGGAGTACCGTAGCGTTTTGAAAGTAAAGTTAACAGGCGGGCCGATCACTAACGTGCTCATTTTGATAGATCTTTTTGCCAAATGACGTGAGGCCTTTCTCGGTATGCAGTAAAAATAGGTACATAACAGGCACAGTAGATCAAATAAATAACCAAAACTATTCGTCATGATCTCTAAGCCTACACGTATAATGCTATACTGTGTTATGTGCAGGATCATGTTGTTGTAAAGACTCAAACTGCATAATGGAAAGTTTACGTCCGCCGAACTTCGTAGGCCTTTCACATTTTCCTGTGTTGTATGCCACAGACAAGGATCAGTGGACCGATCTAGTACTGTGTAGGTACTTCCACAGAATAAACCCTACCTAACTAATCATTTGAGGAAATTACATACAATCCATGCGTATTTGGTGTGATATTTGGAGACATATGTAACATAAAAACTTGGCAACTATGGTCAGGAATCGAGCACCTGAGGCTATGTGTCTGTTCAATTAGAAACCACACCTCTGAACCAAGAGGTACAACGAACTACAAGCCATGATACATTATGGTGAATCTGCCTGGGAAAATGTTTAACATTTTTTGATCAAAAATGTGCTTGCTTGAAGCAACTTGATACTTTGGAATAATTTACAGCTCTCTAACTTCATATCAAACATGCACAAATAATTGTGGCTCACATACCGGTTTTTATCTCTTCTTTCCCGGTAAGAAAAAGCATCACTCCAACTGCTCACAAGTATTTTGTGTACTGTTTTGTGGAGTAATTGCACTTGAGTTTCAAGTGACTTTTCCCTGAAATGAAAAAATTATACCTGACGACTGCACCACCGTGGGACGCTTTCCTATCTAGATGTAATAGCTTTTTGTTCTGCGTACATACAACATATTATGATAAACGTGCGGTAACACCAGTGAGCTTGACGTAGAGCGTGATCATGAGCTATTTGTTCAAAGCGTATGTACATCGAGGGCAGAGGTTCTTGGGAGGTTGATTAAGATCAGCTCAAAGAAACTGCACTTATGCGCCATCAGCCTTCGAGGTGTGTAGATTTCGCAATGTGTATACACTCTCCGAATTGTGCGTACAGCTCCGGGCAGAGTCCGTACAATCGGGAAACACAGTCACCGTCACAGAAATCAGCACAGTGACATTTACATGTACCAGTAGTGAGTCCAGTCCTGCTGCTACAGCGTTCTCCTGGTACTACAACAACAGTGCAGTAATAACTTCGGAGGTGGCAGAAGTGAGCCCACACGGATACCTGACCACACAGCGGTATACATTGAGGGCTGATTGATATCAGGATGATGACGTCATCAGATATGAGGCTTAGAGACCTGGTAATGGAGGCAGTAAACGTGTATCACCCAACCTCACACTGAACACCATGTGTCAGTTTCTGTTCTTCATATTAGTACCATCCTTGTTAAATTCTGTTGAACATACTCAGTTATCTTTTATCTAGAAATATAGCAGCTGCCCTTGCTAATATTTCTTTTAGCTTTTAACTTCCTGTTCCTTGTGCTTACTTTTGGTTCAGACTTTCTTATGGTTCACCCACAGGATCTCAGTACAGGGTACACCAGATTTTATCTAATGATATCAGAGGAATATAAATACATGGTTTTCTGTGAAATTGCACAGTTATATTTATTTATTCTTATATACGCAGGTTGATACATTTGATTTTAACGTAAGCTTATTTACTAAAATAATTTCCGCCAGCAACAATTAAACAAAAGTCAATAAAAGGGGGAAACGGACACTTGGTGAAACGGTGAGAAACAGTTTATGAAGGACAGACAAAGAACTATTGTTTTCCATGGCACACATATTCATCTGGTGCTATATAAGTTGTCTAACATCTGTCGTCATTTCCACCCTTCCTTCTGCGCTTGTTTCGTCACAGCATCTGAAAAACATTGTCTTTTTTAATTTACGTATCCTTGCCTCTAAAATTGTTTTCAATATTCTGAACTTGAAATATAAATAAAGCTATTTTAGATGTAGATAACAGTAATATTTTAGTTTCTGTTACTTTTTCTAAACGTAAACATCCTATTAATTGAAAGACGCTTTTAAAATTCAAGGCCAAATTCTTTCATACTTTGCATAAAGGGTTTTCCGCTTTATGCGATATGAGGGAACGTAGGTCAAATTGTAAGGCGTGGGATTTTATAGGGGTGTCACGTTTCCAGCAAACTGCAAATATATTAGATAAATGCAGAATGTTTAACTAGTTGTGTAGAAAGAAAAAACACGCCTCAACAATGGTCGTAATAAAGCACAAAACGTAGTACTGGTAACTGTGGATGATTTTGGTTTCACACTCTACATCTAAACAATGGCGTTTCTATAAATGTCTACGTCACATACTCGCCCGCTTTCTTTCCCAGCTCCACCTCAGCTTTACAACATATAATTATAACTTTGTAACGGACACAGTAGAATAAGGAACATGTTAGAGACTAGTTGTAGAACCGTGGGGAGAAATATTTCAATATATGTAAAGTTTACCGTCAGAGATACATGTAAATGTTCACATTCTAGGCTTTGTTTTCGGGACCGAAACATCAACGTAGAGAACACGCCTTTCTTATGGAAGATTTTCTGTCCTCAAAAATATGAGCTAATATTTTCTCTTCATGTTCAACAGCATTAAGCCCTCTAAAGGCACATGCATTGGTCAGTGTTAGTAGTGAAGCATTTACATGAGCATTGAATTCGCTGTTGTCTATTTGGGAGTTGTTCATTTATCCTTTCAAGGACATCGTATGAACAATTTCATTTTCAGGCCCAGACCTCTCCTCAGGCGGTGACGGCCGAGGTGGTGTTGATCATAGCTGTCATCATTATAACCATTGTTCTCCTGCAGATAAAACGACTGCAGAAGTCAGGTTACTTTTTTATTTCTCTTCGATATTCTTACCCTGTATTTTTAATTTTTGTATCCGAAAAATAATATATTTGATACGCAAATGATTTATTGTTCCGTTCTGTACACATTGTGCGGATCAATGTGAACGTGGAAGTTCATGTCTTTTCCATGATGGACATTCTGGTGGATACACATGTATCTTGTGTGTACCAAGCTGTATGCTGAGGGCAGTTTGAGGAGTGCAAACCTCGCATCCCATTGGTAGTTTGTAAAGCAAGATACTCACAGTTGCTATACATGTGGTATACTCTGGCCTTGTAGTAACCAGGCTTACCCCGTCTATTTTTCAGGCAGAGACAAAGCGCGCGTCTATCAAACCCTCAACCTGCCACCATCTTCCCTTGAGGTCCCCGTCTACGTTAATTCGTGAGTAAATAATGTCATGATAGGTCTTTAATTTATTGTCAAACATTGCACTAATCAAAACAGCACATTTTCTCATAATTGATTACTCATTTTTGTTTACTAATAACATTTTGTGTTTTTCGAGGATATTTGTTCCCACATTTGTTGTGACTGACTCAGTCCACCGTTAAGAGAGCAGACTCATGGAAACAGTATACGCATTGAATATGAGGACTCGCAACACAAACACCTATCAGGCTTTAGATTAATCAGCCTGATTTTACTATCCGTAAAATTACTTCATTATTCTAAATGTTCCTGTTGCCTTTCCAGAGTCTCGAGTCCCGAGTATGAGAACACTCCCACCAAGACTACAGAACATGACTCCACAGGTACTAATGTTTAGTGATACAGTCCTGACAATTTGCTTGCTGCGAAAACAGGATAAATTTATGCAACATCGAAATAGTCCTCAAAATTTGTGAGTTTCGTCAAATTTTACATCATTAAGATTCTCTGCACAAACCATGTATTTGATTTATTTATTTGATTGGTGTTTTACGCTGTACTCAACAATATTTCACATCTACGACATCAACCAGCATTATGGTGGGAGGGAACCGGGCAGAGCCTGGGGGAAAGCCATGACCATCCGTAGGTTTCTTGTGGACATTCCCACGTATGACCGGAGGCATAAAGCATGTAAAGCGACCTGAATTTGATTGGTTTAGTTTTTTTAGCCCATAGTTAAGACTTTGAAAAAAAAATTCTAATTCGTGCTTGTGTTGGGATCAACTGTGCATCACATCTACTTCATTACATCTGTTGGCAGACCAAGCCTATGAGAGACTGCGGACGAATTCAGCAGCGATACTTGACGCTAATCGTCTGAATAAAAATACCCGATTTTCTTAAAATTCTGCCTGATTGATTGTTACCATGAAACTGAATACAGTTGGTTTGCGATCAAATCTTTGGATTTCATACGAAAGAGCGAAAGTTTTGTTATGTAACCGGACTCTACATGCTGATACATGTAGTTACGTTAGCATAATACACATTCTTAATTATTTGTAACGTTACAGTTTACCTGTTACATTTATGTTACTTTTACGCCGCTGTGCCTTCTTTACTTCTCACTTTTCTAACTTTACGTTTATTTCAATGACCTTGTATCTGAATTTCGATTTCATGGTGTTCTCGTGTTTAGGCTTATACATATTTATTTATTTCCGTCCAAAAGCCTTTGTAAATTTAATATTACATTGAATTGAGAGTCCATCGCTAGGGCCAGTATTGAACCGGAAAACGTGGATTCTGTCGTCAGCAGTCTGATTTGGTTTCCACCCTAAAAAGAATTACTAAAGGAGGAAAACTAGGAGAGGATCACAAAAAAATTTCCGTCATTACATAGTTTTGGGTATGGAAGGTAGCTAAGTATGGTGGCTGACCTTCGCGACCTCGCTGAGGGCGAGGATTTAGCCAAGTGCTGTGGCCTTCTCATCCTGGGAAGGGTAGCGAAGGTCGCGATTTTGTTATAACCGGGCGTATCGTTCAGTCGCGTCTCACTGTGGCTCCAATGGCATTACGATAAGGGACAATACTGATGCACTGTGCTAGATATATAGTATTACTATTTCATACTCCTCTGTGTCACTGTTTCCGAACACATTTAAGACGGAAATCGACAAGGTGGACAAATCCATATGGATATTTAAGCATATTTTGATTTTCTAACACCAATACAAACCCAACAAAACCAATACAAACCCAACCAAGCCAAGAGAGCAAGTAGATATCCTAGTGCACTATGTGTGGTCACTATCAAACCCGCACTTTGTGCTGATGTGGTTCTCTCATCAGAAAATGGAACAATAGTACAATGGTACATTGGTGTGATGATGGCCTTAACCGGCTTCCATACTTGAAAGCGTGCAAGACAGCTGTGTTGACAAAACAGACGGCGACATGTGTAAAAGTGCCCTGTGTCTTGAGGCTGGTTTTGTCGGGAAGGAAATGAATATAGAAACATGTGTGCACTGATGTGTTTAAAATGACATAAATAAATAATATTGCCTGTTCAAGTTCTAGAAATATTCTAAGGGGCATTTTCCATCATTGTTAAGTAAGGTGTTGAAACCGACATTCGTATACAAG
This sequence comes from Acanthopleura granulata, assembly GCA_016165875.1. Taxonomy (NCBI): domain Eukaryota; kingdom Metazoa; phylum Mollusca; class Polyplacophora; order Chitonida; family Chitonidae; genus Acanthopleura; species Acanthopleura granulata. Next base: position 33,932,389 of record JABBOT010000003.1, read on the forward strand.
TCGTCAACCAAAATGGACGTTCCGGGTAAATAATCCAACGTCAGTTCCAAAAACGACAAATAACACAAATCACCAAAGACACTAAGAAAATATATAAAATATTAAAATTAGGAGAAGTCAACAAATTTCATTGATGACAAAAATACGCAACGAATGTTCTAGGTGGTTGAATAAAATCAGTTTCCAAATCGTGTACCATTTAGTATATGTGGTGTCGATAATCAAATGTGTATACATCTTTCACAGAATTTGTTGTATACGTGTTGTTTACAGCTAGCAAATCGACAATATACGGTTTTTTAAACATGTAATTTGACTTATCAGATAGGCAGTGGTATAGTATACATATGACGTGATGAGATTAAATAGTAATTTTTTTCACTTAATCGATGTTATCACTTTTCTTAAGAATTCTTTTATTTTTATGAAAGCTTTCAATTTTACTTCTGGGTTTCTGACGAATTTTGACACGTCACCTACAGATTTGGATGCCAAATTAGTCATTGTGGAGCTTCGTATTTCACCCTGCTTCAACATTCGCTATGAAACGACACAAGTCCGTATAAAAAGACTGACACTAGAAGGCAGTAAGTTTTCTGGTCTTTGCACTATCATCCTAACTGTATATATTCCGGAAAACATTTAGGAACATTAATAAAGTTGGAAGTGTACGGCTTTATGCCAGTGAGAGTGCTTATTTGTCAATGTATCTGGCATGTAGGAGCGACTACCGACATCTGGAAGCAAAATGTATTTCGCTCATTTACTTTATAGATTTCCATTCCTTTAATTGCTTAATGGTGGAGGTTGAATTGCTACTTATATCCACTCGCGATCTTAGGCATTGGCCGTTTTTCATGTGAAAGGGAAGGGTGTGAATAGACAACCTTTCGTGCCTTTCGTGGTGGTTGAGTTTGAAAAGAGACCTGCGTATCCACTAACCCGCGTATTTGAGCGGGGATGCACGTCATGTCAACTAAAGCGTATAAACAGGCTAATAATGCTTCAGTGACCTAGTTTTTGTCTATCCAAGAACACTGTAGTCTATCTGCTGAAAGGTGTGTATAAGCTTTCATGTGTACAGGTACAGGTATGAGTGTATGTGTGTGAGGACACCTGCTTGAAACCTGTTCAGGCTGCATGCAGATTTTTGCAGGATAAGCGTATTTCTTTTCATCCTGCCACAAACAGGATTATGGGTCCAAAATACAGAATTATATGATTAATAGACGGGCAACACATAGAGCACGCATCATCTACAAGGTCACTTGCTGATTCAAAATATGGTCTTCATTACTTTTTTGTATTTGTATACAGTGATTCAAATGGAAATTAAGATTGAGGTAAAAGCAGGGATTTTGGAAGACACTGAACAGGGTGAAGCACGGTGACGTCACTAATCGTGTATATGTAAACACCAGAGAGTTCCTGGTTGATTGCTACAATGACATGGAACACAGTCCTTTTACAAAGAAATCATTCCATATGAAATGTCAAAAGCTTTGTTATAAATACGGATCCTCCATGATCGTGTGAGTAACTACATCTAATTTAACATTCTCAAAGTTTATTGTTACATATATTATGTTACTTTCAAACCGCTGGGAATTCTTGAATTCTCACTGTTCTCACTTTTGTTATTGGTTTTCCTTTTGAAGTCACTTGTGAACCACTACCTGATCGGCCATTATGAAACAAAAACTAATTGCTTAAGAACACGGCGGAAAGATCGTGGGTGGGATTGCAACATTAGAATAAATTCAAGTTCGTATTATTCTATTTCCATTTCAAAAATATTACTCAAAAGCTACTCCTCCTAAGAGCTGGAGTCTGGGTTTGAACTGTAAAGTGAGAAAGGAGAATCCTCGGCCAACACTCTCCTGGCCCTCGGGGTGTGGTCATGCAAACCCGCTGGTAACGATGGAGGTCATCAGATCTGTATCATTCCATCCCTGAACCAGACGTCGTGTGAGTGTGAGGGGGCGTCTATGTTGTCTACTTTTTAAACACTTATATGACCAGTTAAAATAAAACCCTAACTGAGGTAAATTGACAAGTGACGGATTTCACGGGAGCCTCCGTGGCTCAGTCGGTTAGCGCGCTATCGCAGCACAATGACCCGAAGCCTCCCACCAATGTGGTTGCTGTGAGTTCAAGTTCAGCTCATGTTGGCTCCCTTTCCGGCCGTACGTGGGAAGGTCTGCCAGCAACCTGCGGATGGGTTTCCCCCGGGCTCAGCCCGGTTTCCTTCCAACATAATGCTGGCCGCCGTCGTATAAGTGAAATATTCTTGAGTGTGGCGTAAAACACCAATCAAATAAATAAATAAATACACCTTGAAAGTTTGTGGAATGTCGGTAATTAAAGCATTACAGTTCACCAATGTCTGTTACATCATTTAAATTAGTTGCGCAATATTTCTTCCATTTACGTGTACATGTTCATCAGAATTTGTTTTATTCAGAATTTTTTAATCAAAAAATGAGTAGTTCTATGCACGCACAGTTTAATGTTAGCACAATCGAGTCGTGTTCACACACTGCCTTACAAGGAGACCATGTCAGCAGCGTTCTTGCACACCCTATGGGGACAGCAGATATTTCGTGGCGCCAGACCTATGCAGGTAGCTCTTTGTTCCAAATGATACAGATATTGCTGGATTTACTGGCAGCTTTAAACACCTCATACCCAAACACACGTGAAGAGAATTCACATTTCTAAGTTACTTGAGAGTGATCTCCCTTCGTTGAGGTCGTCTCCTGCCACATGCGCACATGCGTTACCTAGCCCAGTATATATATATATATATATACATATATATATATATATATATATATATATTTATCAGACAATTAAGCTAATGGTAAATCAAAAACAATAACTACATGTATCATATAATTATATCAGTATTAACAATGGCTCCTCTCACCACAAGGCTGGCCGCCGTTATACAAGTGAAATATCCTTGAGTACGGAATACAACTCAAATCAGGACAGTTGTTTGGGTCAGTGCTGAAAACCAGTACCACCGTCAAGTATCCAAGGTGGTGATACCGTGCACTTATGGATTTCACACCACAAACGACTCCTTCTAACATTGGTGAATTGACGATGAAGACCACTTCGATACACAGAGTTTATATCAGTTAAAACAGCATCATTTGCCAGTGTATATTTTGTACTTCTTCTCTGTATATTTGGTGTACTTTGGGACTAAATATGCAATGAGTTTTCACCTGAAATGGGAGCATCAAGAAATATAATAACACAAACAGATTTGTGAGCCAGAAAAATGTTATCTATAAAATGAAAATGGACACACCTACTTCTGTCGAAAATAAAATTGCTTTATTATCAGAAGAGTACTTAAAAACAAATGTTAAAATATCAAAAAAGAATTCTGGTTGGAATACAGAGGCATAAGCTAACTCACTAGTTTCAATGAAATATATGAACCGAAACCTATGGAACCTAGAACAGTGGTTAAGGACAATCTCCAGATAATATACAAATTATTATTATAATAAGTATATTCATACCTTTTTTACCAAACAAATGGTCTACAGGTGTTTTTCTACATATTACTATGGTATATGCCACGCTTGTGCTCTACAATACCGAACGACAAGGTAGCAGTAAATCAAAGTAATAATACTCCGTATGCACGAGTTGTCACATACAGGGATCAATGGAAAGCAAGGAAATCTGTCACTCTTTTACACAAATTGGTAAATTATGCAGTCTACATATATATGTATGACCAGTCCAACTGGAACTTAACGTGTAATATTAAGCGATGTGTATAAATCACAATTCAGGCAAGCGGTTATACGATATGCAAAATTATAAAAAAAGTTCAAACAGCCAATAACATTTTGAAAAGGCAAAAAACATCTTCTGATAGTGACTATCATGAATTTTTGTTTCATTCTGTTATTCCCTTTACGTTCTGAGTGCATGTTGAAACAAAATTATTCATGCAAAGAATTTTACTGAATTGACCTTTGGAGTCCCTTTCAAAGCAAACGACTTCCAAAATTTACCGTGGGAAGAATTTTTAGACGAAACTTCAGATATTTTGCACCATTATTTAATCTGCCGACAATATATGCGAAAATTGGCAAATTGTGAAGCAAGGAGCCTTTGTCATTTATCTATAAATAGTATACAGCATGCATGGTATGTTATTTAAAAATCCGTAATGCTTATTTATATATCAATTCTAATTTCTCATTGCATCCTTTTCTGAAACCATTGCATAATTACCATTCGTTCTTCTAAGGCCGAATGTTGTTTCAAAAATATCAAAAAGAAAAAATGAACGAACATATCCTTAAAAACTCTTAAGTTTTGAAAAACCTTAAAACATCGAAAAGGGTAGAATAAAAGAAAAAAATATGTAATATAAAAATAGAGCAAATATCAACGTCAGAGACGGTTATACATCATACATTGTGCATATATCAAATTCCATGCAAACGTATAAATTAGTGTGTTTATAGAGATTGTCATCACTTATTAAAATACCCATTTACAGATGGTATATTAAACTTTTATGTACATGTGCCTTTAGGTGTGGCTGTTGTTACAATTATATTTGGCATATAGATTTGACACGGACCACAAGACTGCTCAGTATAACCTATGGCTAGGTAAACAAAACGGATCATGCAGTCCGTGTACTATATCCGACAGTTACACATATATCAGCTTTCAAAAATAGCTAATAATTACAAACTAGGAGACACAAGTTGTTCCAGGAAAAACAAGGCAAAATATGATAAGCAAAATATAGTATAACACAAGCATCAAATATTTCATAGAAATATATGTTTACAGTGTTATAGCAATATGCACATATGTTTAGAAAAAATGTCGCCTTTGACAATTCTGTATATTTAAACAACTTTTCCGACAACATTGTTTTCAAGCTGCAATCTATGGGCTTCTCTTGATATATGTAAAATTGTTTAGTCTCATGCCGATCCTTTATTTTAACTGGTCCGATCGTATTCTTGTTTACACTTTTTGAGACTTGAATTATTCTCTTTTAATGATTGGTGTGTTCCTAAAACGATGATTTTTGACTGGTACTAAGGTTTCACCTCTTCAAGGGTTATCGCACTGGCTGGGAGCAGGAGTTACTTCCGACCAAGTTAATCACATGTCACTGTAGCGATCAGTAGAATCATGTAAGATTTTGCGCTCAAAGTCAGAAACCCTCGTTCCGCTTACAGAACAGAACCTTCACTGGCTGGTCGATTAGCCTCTATGTTTGTCTCTGTTCCTTCCTTTACCGTATGAATGCATGTTGGCAACAAAATATTGATGGAAGTGTGTGCAAAGAATTTTAACAAATTAGCATTCGTGGTCCTTTTCAAAGCAAACAACTTGATATATTTATCGTAGCAAGAAGTTTTCAATGAAGCTGAAGATATTTGTGCACCACTATTTCAATATTCACTCTGCAGACAGGATATCCCAATGTTAGCAAATTACGAAGACATGGTGGTCAGTCATTTATATATACATTACATATTATAGCATACATATAGCATGTTTAGTATTGTATCTCAAAAGTCAGTAATGCCTATTAATATACAAATTTTAATTTCTCGTTGTATCCTTTTCTGAAATGATTGAATAGTTAACATTTCCCCTTATATGGCGATATTTAGCTTCAAAAAGATCTAAAAGACAAAATTAGCCAACATACCCTTCAAAATGTCCTAATTTATCTTTTTTAAGCCTCAACAGAAATGTCCTGTCCCATGTAAACGTTTATATTAGTGTGTTTAATATTGTGATCACTTCTTAAATAACCATTTATAGACGGTATATTATAGCTATTATATACATGTGCCATCAGGTGTTGGTAATTGGTACAATTTAAACAAAAACTAAAATGACGGAACCATCAGAAATCATTTCATTGAAATATAAGTTTACAGTGTTACAAAAATATGTAAATACCTTTAAAACAATGTTTCTTTCACCAGTGCTCTGTATTTTAATAACTTGTCGGATAACACTGTTTTAAATTTCCCATCTAGGATCTTCTCTTTATATACCCAAAACTGTTCAGTCTCTTACCCGTCCAATATCTGAACTGGTCCAATAAAGTTCTTTTGGTGTATGCCTGCAACGATGATTTTCATTGGCTCTAAGGTTTCCCCTATGAAAAGGGTTATCCCGCTGGCTGGGAGCAGGAGTTACTTCCGACCAAATTAGTCACATGCAAGTCACAACTGAGATCAGTTATTAGATCGGACCTATTCAAAACAACTCTCAATTCATCTCTGTAATAAGCTCTTAGTTTATTTTACGGCCAGTTCTTTGAGGACCTCAAAATATATAGTTAACATATTCATGGTAATATTCTATTTATAATTTATATAATAATAATATTTATATTTAAAAAGTAGCTAACGAATGTAAACTAGGAGTCACAAATCATTCCAGGAAATACAAGGCAAAATAGGGTAAACAAAAATTAAAGTAACAAACATCACAAATGAGGTCAAATGAGAAATATATGTTTACAACTTAAAAGTAACATGTGCATATCTTTGGAAAAAGTCTTTGTTTGGACAGTCCTGTGTATTAGAACAACTTTTCTTAGATCTATCTAGTAGCTTCTTCTTATATATCTAAATATATTTAATCTCACACACGTCTATTATTTTAATCTGTCCAATTGAATACTTGTTTAAGCTTTTGGAGATGCAAAATGTACTATTTTAGTGGCTGGTGTATTGAAACATAGATTTTGATTGGTACTAATGTTTGAGCTCTTCAACCACACACGGTTATCTCTCTGGCTGGGAGAAGGAGTTAGGCCCGAACAAGTTGCATGTCGGTACTGGGATCGGTTATTAGATTTCACTCAAGTCAAATTTAAAGTGCTTGGCAACTTTCAGTTCCACTGCTTTACGGATCCCAAATTGAATAGCCCCCATATTCATGGTGTAACATTCCTGTGGTTTAGAGCGAAATAAGGCCAAATTACTCTTTTGTCCGATTATAAGGGGAAATACTAGTATGGTGTTATATGCGTGAGTATAATGATTTTTGCTTCAAACCCGAAAGTTTCCCTTGGCCTAAACAACACAGCTAACGGTTGGTTGGTGTATTATTTTATTTCAGTTTAGGAACTCTACTGCTGACCATCGCGTTCATCATCGGGGTCAGTTTGGACTGGTGGTCCCACCTCGCCAAAGGCAATGCTGGCGTAGGTCGTGGGGTTATTTGCAGGGTGTATGATGGGCTTAGCGCCCGTGAAGTCCACGTCAGTGTAAGCCCGCGCGTGAGGACCTCCCATCTGGAAAAATAGATATTTACCAAACAATAATGATTAAAATATTGACTGATCAATCGTGGATATCTCAGATGATAGCCCATAAAATGGGATCGTTTGACTATTAAGTCCTCCGGTTCGAACTGTATCTTCATAAAATTTTACACTCTGAGCTGGAACGTTAGTTTATCTTTTCTATAACCCGGTACATCTTTTGGCACGGCCATAAGCTATTCTAGTCGCATTTCAGTGTCAGGTAAATTCAACTATATAGTTAAAGGCTGTATACTAATGTAGTGTATTTGGCCTTGGGCCGTTTTCTCCATTGTCACTCCTCTTTTTCTTCGTATGTATGAATGCTTACGTTTTACATCCAACATATCGGTCTGGTGCATGTGGTTCCTTCCCTTACCAAATCCATCAGTTTTCTCCCTGAACGCATACGTGCCACAGGTCCGGTGCGCATGAACACACCTGCTCGGCGCAGGCAGGATTCCAGCCCCTCGCGCAGTTTGGTAATCCAGAAGCCTCGGCAACGTGCTGAATTTGACGTAGACGTTTTGTAACCTACCCATTCTGAGAACTGGACCCCGTATTGATTTGCTCTCCGGAGTTACATTATGCGCTACATTGACGAAAACAGTAAAATATCCACGGCAAGGCAGACTGTAAATTAGTGGTGTAGATTACTTTTGGATTACCGAACTGCTCGAGGGACAAGTTACGACGTGAACTCCTGGTTGGGCTGAACAGGTACGTTGAGGAATGTCCGCAGACCGGATTTATCACACGGAGGAGGGAAAGAAACTGATGGACACCAGCAGGTTCTCGGTGATAATCGGGGCGGGTGGATGGGGAAGGGCCAGCGTCTATAACGGCACCAGTTCAATAATATAGAAAGTCATTATGGGTGCAAAGATTATTTGTAGGGTACGCACCGTAGAGCTGCACTGATACTACACAAACGGTCTCCATGTCCCGCGTAGCGCAAGGATCAAGGAGTATCTCATCAATGCGGTCGTTGTGAGTTCAAGCCCGTCACATGCTGGCTTTCTCCCCGGCCGCACGTGAGATGGTCTGTCCCCAACCTGCTGATGGTCGTGGGTTTTCCCCGGGCTGCGCCCGGTTTGCTCCCACCATAATGTTGGCCATCGTTGTATAAGTGAAATGTTCGTGAGTACGGCTTAAAACAAGAAATCAAATAAATAAATCACACTGCACAAGAATCTGCCAATCTCGGAAAGTCAAATTTGCGTTCACACTACCAGTTGTTGTGTTCATACTATTTATTGATTTTAAGGTCTAACTTGATTCTAAGATAGGTGACGCATGCATATTAAAATAACCCGGGTTGAAGTCAACCGGGTTTGTTTACCCCTCCTTTTTGATGTAGTTTGAACATTTAACCCGAGTCTGACCCAGGGGTAAATTTCGTAGTGTAACGAGGCCATCACCATGTTTAAAATGAATGACGGTGCATGTTCTAAGTTGAGATTCTCAAAACGGAGGGACAATGTTATGTTTAATACTGTAAAGTTTTCTTTCTAACACCTACTACGGCAGTGGAAATTGACCTGCACCATCGACAACTATGAAACGCAGCCATTCTGTGTGGGATGTGACACAATTCTTCAAAGCTCAGAACACTCTTGTCACCTGTTAGGGTTGTGGTTAAAACTTAAGTATATGTGTAAATTTATAACATGAAATCATCTAGACACTTCCTCCCGTCATAACATTTTGGGATGGAAACAATTTGCAGTGTTGCTCACACCTGTACTCTTTGTACTTAAAACACAGAGAATTTAAACAGTGTCCTGTCTCTATGTTATTACATGTTACATAGACAATCAACTCAGGAAATTTACATGACGGTTTGTAAACAGCTGATATATCACAGCTCGCTGACTGGCTGACATTTGATAAGTTTAAAAGCATGGGCACCTTCAGACCCCCATCGGCAGCAAAATACTCCACACTTCAAACGAAGAGAATTCAGCAAAGATTTCATACAAATTCAAACAGGTTTTCGCCGTCAAAAGTGTATTTTGCAACCTTTGAACAGTGCCTCAGTCTTGAGCAGTCCTTTACTTTAACAAAGCAATAATTTCTTAAATAAGCATATGAATGAATGATTATGGCTTAACGCCACATCGGCAATATCTCAGCCATATCATGGCGAGAAATAAGCATATGAGACGGACAATTACCTGACCAGGTCTGCTGGGTTGTTCTAGATGGTCAACATCCCCGGAGTCAGAGTACATCACCTCATCCCCACCAAAAGCCGCATTAGCATAGGTGTCCACGGATCTGTGTCCTGTGTATACGCAGTCACAGAAACATGTAAACTAGACGAAACTGCTTTTACATATTCAAGACATTAACAAATCTTCAACATACAAACTTACCTTGTTTGGTGAGTCTCACTTTCAGCCTTGTAATATTTTCCATTAAAAAAATGAACAGCTTCTATATTTTTATTCCTGATAAATTATGGCCGTCAATGGGTGAATTACATGGAAATGGACCCAATTAACACTGATCAAACTGTTCCAACTCTTCATCTGCCTCAGTTAGCCTTCTCATCTATAAATACTAGTAGTAGGTTGCAGTTATATATTTTTTAGGCTTTGTTGTGAATGTTTCTTGCAGTGAATATCAACTTTTGTAACACACATGATTTTTAAATTCCATAGTGAACTGTCATACGAGGGAAGATTTGCCAGCACCAGAACTGCCGCGGGTTTGTCCCCACCATAATGCTGGCCGCAGTCGTATAAACGAGATATTACTGAGCAGAGCGTTAAACATCATTCAAACAGATAGAAAATACAACAACACTCATTTGTTAACTCGCAGAAATTCACTCAAGTAATAAGTGTAATTTGTGAAATATAGCTTATTTGGTGATGTGTTCGGTAATCTTTCTGGCCCTGAAATGTACTTAATATGTTGTCCATATATAATATAATTTTAAAATGTCTACTTGCCTTCCGGTTTTGCTGACTTTGAATGGAACATCCCCTTAGCCTTACCGAAGATACCTTGATAGAAAACATAACTTCATAATCAGGTAATGTAACAATCAGGGTGTCTAAATCATGAAACATCTTAATTCACTATTTGTTCATGGAAGTAAACCCAAAGGAGCGACGACAGTGTGACAGTTGGTACATGTAACTAGTCAAAGCCGGGATCTTGAAAATTGACGTCAGTTCGTTTTTCCTCACTGTTTATGCAAATGTTTATATGGTAGCAGCTTACACACCCACGAGCAGCTTCGCTTATGCAGAATTAGTTAAAAATGGAGTTATTTTGATTCAAAAAATGCATTGGTGTTGATTTCAGTGACCCGACGTCACGTGTATAGAACTGCACAAAATCTGGCATTGAGATCACACTACATTCACATTTCCGTGAGCGCAGCGCAAAGGCACCAGGCCTTTTAAATTATCTCATTTAGGATTTTATTATAAATGTGTAATTAAGTAAGTGATTAAAAAGTATAGCGACATATTCGTCTCCTAGCTACAAGCATGGCTTGAGAGAAAAGACAACACTAAACCAGATGTATATATGCATAGATGAAGTATCCCACATGAAGTTTGAAAAGGATATTCCTCTTTTTGTGATGTTTCATATCCGAGATTTTGTTGTCCAAATGAATCACAGTCGAAGGTGCCGAGATATTATCATTATTACAATGGGGTGAGAGTAATTTCTATAAACCGAGAACTCAACTGCTTCTGATGACGTAAAATGGGCCCTGCTATGCGTAGTAGACATATGAGTGTGCGGGAGAAAAAGTCAGAGTTACATTTGTTGAAAGCCTAGTTGTATGTCGACCATGTGCGTAAGTTTATGTAAATAATTTCCATTTACATTTAGGATTTGTTTCTTGTAAACTACACACCTGTCGACTGTATAAGACTGACTCACATTTTCATTGATGACTTCAAGGTTTACCAGTAAGACTTAACACATGATTTCAAAACATCAATGCATATATTGTCATATCATCGGTGCCCAATCAGATGTTTTAAGTCTTGTAAATGCAGAATTATTTCAATAAACATTGTTTTCAAAACGATTTAATTATGACTAAGATTTCTTTGCTGAGAAGAATATGATTTAACAGATGAATTAGAAACAAAGATTTTACCAGTTACGACAAAAACAAATCGTACAATTTAATACGGATGAAACGAAAATAATGAAACTATTAGGGAGGTAAACTGGTATTCGGCAGTGCTGAGCAGGACAATAACAAAGACAAAGACTTCAGCATTACGAAAAAATGAAAGTTTGCTTCTCTTTGTACGAGTTTTTGTATGCTTTGTGAGCGTTTTGTCATTAACATGGTTTAATTCACAACTTGTCATTACCTATCCTTCTTCTGAGAAGGATTACCACTCCAGTAAGGACTAATGCCAGCAGAGCGATTGCTCCGGAAATGCCGCCTGCCAGAGGTCCAGCCAAGGAAACGAGGTTAGTAGTCGGCACATCAGGAGCTGTAAAACACGATTTAATCATCTTCAGATAAGGCCGTATTATACATAGACTCTTTTTATTTGAGGAAGTTCTACACAACACTCTTAAGAACAACTACATAGCCCGAATTATACGTGTATTATATGACCTTGTACTAGTCATATAATATGGATTCAGGAGCAAATATGGGACGTTTCGGAAAGGAAATGTCATAACAATGCGTGGGATGGACCGTATAGTCTCTCTCTCCGCAAGACCAGCTTCTTGGCACTTTTATGAAACTTAGACACAATTTTTCAAAATCTTCATTTAAGTATGTTATTTAACCCCAGTTGCACAACTACTTCTAATGTAATTCATACTACTCTTGCTTCTCCACGTGACGCATTATATGAAGGTGTAATTTCACAAGGTAATGCTGTCACAATATCTTTAGTTTTTGCACGTGCACAACGTGTCAGCAACAACTAGATTAGATTTTTGCTCTTTATACTTTACACTGCTAACCTCATATACAAATGGAGACAGGGTCCATGTTTTGGGGTTTACATTTCCAGCGCTACAAAGAGCACACGATTATTATCATGGTCGGAAACATTATAACCACAGCTTTTAAAAGAGGACAGTGTTATACTTTATCACATAACTGCAGTATTTTTCATTCCTATCAGACCAGTGCATATTTTTGTATGTACATAAAAACGTAGCACTTCATCTAAAAATGTGATGGCTTACATGTATCTCCAACCGTAAATATATCATCGCCATCAGCGTTAGGGTTTTTTGGAATGTCTGTGTCTTGAAAAAATGAGTTGTCTTCATTTCGACGTCAATCATTGCTTTTGAATTTGAGCTCACTGCAAGCCCAAATGTACTCAACCTGTTTCATGACTTTCATATTGCCTCTCTACAGGTGTGAAATTCTCTATATACACGTCACAAATGTATAATGCACCTAACACAGTGCATATTCTACGGTGTCTTCTGAACACTAGTTTGTACAACCATATCTACATAAAGTAGGCAAGTTTTGTAACTTATTATACTTATATGCTTGGTAGATGTATTCAAAGCCATATCCTAGATATCGTAGATTGTATAGGTTGAGAAAAGTGAGGTTATGTATCCCCAATTTACATACTTAATTGTGAGAAGTCGTAACGCTGACCTTTGGCCGGTTTGAGTTCCATGGGGTGATAGCTATGAGGCACGGAGCACTGCAATCGGTCTTGAAAATTTTGTCAGTCGAACTATGACCAAGTATTTCGTTTTCTGGATGTGGCGAACTTTCCGTAAATGTTAAGACGAATCTTGTTTTATACATTAGTGAATTTTACGTAACTTGAAATGTCCGAAGTCTCCCACAATCTGTGTCGTCTCAGAGCGACTCCCGCGCACATGAAGCCTAACACGAGCATATAAGGTGTGTATACTCTGTTGAACATCAAGTATTTGGCAGCTCGTTATGAGCGGTTTAATATATGACATGCTCATTAACGTTTTCACCATGTATAGATAGAACAATGCATCCGTTTTTTTCCATGGGAATTTGGTATTGCGTGATACTTCATCAAATTATAAATGTTTGCTCCGCCATTAACATAACTTTATTTATTCACACATGAGAAAGAATAAACGCAGGAGAGTTTGAAGAATAACGATGTGTATACATGTTGTATAGCCAATTTTTATTTCTTGGCATATCCCGTGTGGGGAATGTTGCCTCTGCAAGCAGTTGGCAGGAAGATCGGACGTTGAGCCGTGAACACCGAAGACACAACCCTCGTGTCACGAACTCGAATCCTCTCAGATCCGGCCCCCTCCCCACGCCCCACCCACTCCACGTGTAGCTGCCCACGGTGTGAGTTGACTTTCAACGAAAATGACAATAACTTCCGTCGTTTCCACATCATCAAACTGTGTTAGATTCTTGTGAGAGAGACGTATAGCTGTGCATGTTGTTGAAATCGAAAGTGAACGCGTCCTTCTCCAATTTGAAATTATTCCATAAGCTTTATGCTTTACCATACACCTCTGCTTAAATAAAGTTTCAAGGGTGCCTGTAATTGTGATCTGTAAAGATCTAATGATGATCTACCGTCTTCATAATTCGTTATGAAGTGCTGTTAGCGCTATAAGCCTCCCATGTTTCGTTTGACCTCTGACCCGACTTCTATTTCCAAAAACTTTTCCACCAAACAGACGACGAACGTGCCTTGTTTTGTTAAACCTTGTTTTCTTCTGATTTTCAATATGAGCTAGTGTTTTGCAATACTATGCAATCGCCGATTCGGAAAACCAAGTAAACGACACGATCAGAAAGAAGTGGGCAAACCTGTGCGAGTTGTAGTCTTATTTTATTCACGGAGTCTTTACAACTGCCAGTTGATTATTTTTTTTTTTAAATAAAGATCCATTTCTTTACAAATTTAGGAGATTAACATTCAGGGATAAAATTTGCAGCTATCATTTTCATGGAGGACTGAAGGAAAATGGCCCAACCATATTCCAGTGCAATGAAAAAAAGTTGTTTACATTCGCAAGTTCACAGAAAAGTTGAGCTATAGATATGTTGAATCATTAAAGCATAACACAAATATTTGATGTCATTTAGAAATTCCACTCCCTTCTAATATTTTCGAACACTGTAGACCTATATATACTTGATTAGAACCATTAAATGTAATCATCTGAAGCACATTGTACACTTTTTATCAAATCATGGATCAAATATTATTGAGGATATTCTTTACTATAAATAGTTATGTGTAAATCAAACACTGGTGTTAGGGTTACACAGCATCTTTCCGTACAGGTGACAACGCCCAGTAAATGCGGAGGTGAGGTGGAAATATCATCGGATGTTTTAACGAGGGACACTGAGCATGACCAGGGCAATCATTGCCATTAATGCCAGGAACAGAGTTGTGTATCAAAGCTTCAACAGGTAAATGGTAAGATATTTAAATATAACTTTCTTCACAGATTATAGAAACTTTCATGAAAAATATTATTTTTTGGAGATATAATGTTCCTGAAAAGATGGCCTTTAACTAAGGAATAACACCTGAATATCTAAAAATCATACAAGTTATTTGACTTGACTTATTAGCTAATGTTGACCTGTTTTCGTTTTAGGAACGGTTTCAACCCTGAGGGGAGAGATCACTGAATTGGAACAGGAGATTCAGCAGTTAAAAATAAAAAAACAGCAGATAAATTATGACCGACTCAAATTGGAAGAAAACATGGTAATCTTCTACAAAATGTCGATACATTTTGGCACTGTTTCTTCAAATATGCTGTTTTTCTGTAAAATCCCAAAGGTACTTTGCAGTATTAATAACTTTTATTTTAATGCTTTTTAATGTCGGTGGTCTATCTGCTCCCCCTCCCTGTTTCTTTCGGGATTTTCCTTGACCCGGGGATACCCAAAATACTGACTCATCGCTCCAGAAGAGAAAGTACGGCATAAAACAACAACCAGTCAGCCAGACAGACTTACAACAAAGAGAGTAATTTCAGATCAGCGATAACAGTGTGATGACAGTATATTCCATTTTCGCTTATCACTGCCCTGGAAGTGGCATAAACGGTGATGACTGACAAATTTGATCTATCAAGGGAAAAGTGGCCCCATGTGGATAGCCCCAGCAAGTGTTGAATTATTACAGATGTTACAGTAATTGCAGAGAAATTAAAGAAGTCATATATACCCTGTGCTAGAAAAGTGAAGAAAAAAGGATGTGATCAAACTGACTAACACCTACATGTGGCCTTATATTTTCTAATTATTTCAGGTTATCCATTTCACAAGTATACCAACTGATGCCCTTTGACATTCTAGTTGACCTCCTTCACCATCTTGGTCCTTTTGACTATTACCAGGAATGGACAGTAAAGTCTCCTTCTCTGCAAGACCAGCTTTTTGTCACTTTAATCAAACTTGGACACATTTTTAAAAATCTTCATTTAAGTATGTTATTTAACACCAGCTGCACAACTGTTTCTAATGTAATTCATACTACTGTTGCTGCTCCACGGGACGCCTTATATGAGGGTGTAATTTCACAAGGCGTGTCACCGCTACCTAAGTGCAAAGAGTTCATGAACAAGAGTTTTGACTGCCACAGCTCATGTAGCAATGAATGCTACAGAAATCACTCAGGATATTACCTCAGCTTTAGGTTTGAAAACTATATGCCAGGGTAATTATAAAAGTAGACATACAGTTAAATCAGTTACTTGTGCTGCACCAAAAGCACCAATTGTTTAGGCTTCAGTATTATACCCAGGCTGTACCAGTGACAAAGCCATTGTAGAACACACAGGCCTTCTTAATCAATTCAAACCAGGTGATCTTATTTTAGCAGATAAAGGTTCTACGTCATACGATATCTTGCCACAAGGTGTAAGTTTAGATACTTCAGCATTTTTAAACAATAAAAATCACTTCACAGCATTGTAGGTCATTTCCCACTAAAAATTTTTCAGTTGTGTTGTGCATTGGTTAATGTCGGGCCATCCTTAATTAACGAGGTTGCTGACAAGTATGAAATGTAAAGCGGATGACAGCTCATGAACAAAATAACGTCCGCTACAAGTTCTCTTTTGTTTACAGCAGTTTGTTCCTTCCCGCAGTAATACTTAAATGGTACATAATCCTGAAAAGACACAAACTCAACAAAAACGGTGTCTGGATTTTTTTTTTTTTTTTTTTGTTAATAATTTTTTCCAGTGTATGAACAATCACAACTGTTGCATATGTTGCATATTGTGTTTTGCTCTGCATGACCTTGTGTTGTCATCAATATGATGGCCTCCACTTGTGGCAGTTCACTTCCACAGAGTAGCAGTAGAGCCCAAGCAATCCAGCTTTGAGCGCGTGTTGAATGAGACAGTTACATTACAGGCTTGCTTTTATTATAGTACATCCTTGAGTGGTATTATTTGACAGATTGCTATTATCAGATAAGGAGTGTGACTTTACCCTTGTACCTTTGTTGGTGGAATACCACACTAATCTCTGATTTACTGTCAGAAGTGAAGTCTACTACATTGTTTTCTGTACCCAAATTATTTGTTGTAAGCACTTGTACACACTGTATTAACAGTATTTGTTACTGGAACTGCTGTGCTTTGCAATATTCTTTGTGGAATTTGTTTTTATCCAAGGTTTTTGAATGTTCTACCTGGACTCAAAAAGCCATCTGGAACAATTTTGACTATTCGTGTGTTTTGTATGCTGTATTCACATTATCTACAATATTGTTTAGTATTGTTAAATATTTTTAGACACTGTCAATACTTTTCTCTTGTTTTAATTAAAGGTTTTGTTAAATAAAATCTGCTGGTCTTTGTCTGATCTATTTGTAATTAATTTCAGGTATATTTGGTTCATAACAAGGTGAATATTCATATGCTCATTTAATTGATATGGCAGAGGAAGCTCATTTATATCATGTAACTGCTGGGATGAAATATGTATCTCAGATTAACCAACTTCACTGTGAGCAGATTGTGGCCCATACAAGATGTACATACAATGTCTGCTTGTCACATTAGAAATAGTTAAATGGTTCACATAACTTCTTTGAAAAAAAGTAAATTGTTCCTGTTGTGTTGAGGCTACTATATGGAATTAGGTAAACTTGTCCAAGTTATTGTGTTTGATAAATAAAACTTACACCTGGATATGGTCTCCTTTCTTACCCAAGAATAGTGAAACAGTATCATTGCAATTACATCTTCATGTATAAATGAAAGGTATTGTGCTGTCCATTTTAATGATCTGGAAATTTTGCCATCACGACAATGTGTCACTAATGCATTTGACTTTTCTAAATATATAAAAAAACATAATATGTGTGTATTATGTTGTTGTATTGAGGTACTTTAATACACTTTCCATTCAATACCAGGTATCTGCTTTTGTTGTTCTTTTACTGACTGTTTAGTATGTTAAGTAAACTCGGACAAAAAGGGTGGAACAACCCAAATCACTGACCTGTTTTGAGTAAACAACAGAATTTAAAAGCCCAGTCAAACGCATGTAAACATGGTGGTGTTCAAATTTTTTGCCCTGTGATACACGCGAATTATAGAGTTGTCTCCCTTCCCAGCAGGTATTTGACAACAAGCATTTTGTGCAACATCAGTGGTGTGAGGCGTTTCCAAATTTATACCGTGCTGCATGACATCACAGATTAGATCAGTTATGGCGCAACGATTTAATGGCATTTCACGTCAGATACCTGCTCATAGAAACAGATAACTCTGCATTCCGTAAGGAAGGAATGTGTGAGTATGCTTGGGTTTTATGTCGTACTAGACAGTTTTTTAGTCCTTTGCATGTATGTAAAAAGTGTGTGTTCTTGTGGCAAGGGGAGACCATGCAGCCACAGGGATATAATACCAAAGACACCACAAATGACATTCCACCCAGTTACATTAAACTGGCACTTGATTTTTAAAAGTCAGACATATCACTGATCAGTTCCATGGCAATATCTCCTTACCTTCATAGCACAAACAGAAGTATACTTTCATGTAATCATTTGTATTTCTTGAAATATGAAATATGAAATACATAAGAAGGCACAACTTTGGGCCAGTCAGAAAAACCATGCAGGAAATATGTTTTAAAGTACTCATGTAACACAAAATATTCGGTATAGCCTCTTTCAACCATACCTAAAAAGGAAACTACAACAAACGCACAAATTTCTCAAAATAAAAGTCCACTGAAAGTTGCTCCTCCATTCCACGTCTCTTTCCACTCGCACAACAATCATATCCTTGGTCGTTCAAACCACAAAATCACAGCAAGGCTTCTCTGCGATATGCAACTGTCTCTGAACTTGATGGTAGTAGTCGTGGGACTTCATATCTACTTCACCATTTTCAACACCTGAAACAACAACACTTGTTTTTTAGACTTACATGTGATGTATATTTAGAAATTAAATTTCACCAAGGTTAACTGCAATATTGTGTGGAATAAAATGAATTAAGTCCTAACTTACTCTTTGAGTGTAGCTAAGGATCAAAAAGTTAAACATGTTCACAAAGCAAAGTGTTTCTGCAACATTTTTATTTGTATAAACATTTACCAGTACCTAGGAATGAGTCTTTCATGGCTGTGATAGCCTCCAGGGTGTGCAAATCTCTTATGGAGTATGGACATTTCACTTCTATCAGCTCCAGAGGAGGCCAGTGAGCTGGTGAGTACACTCTGACTCCAGCAGAGGGAGGAAGTAGCACCTCTCCATCAGGGGAAGCTGTCAGGACCCCAGGTTCATGCATCCACAAACCTAACATTAAAAAAATCAGGTAAGGTTAATGCAAATATCCTGAAGCATAACTCTTTTTGCCATAAACATATAGGTACATAAAGTGTATCTCTATTGACATTTTAATCAGATTTTTGTTTTCCAGTTTGTCGGACCTGTCCTCCACACATTTCATAGTGTTGTATGGCACTCTTCTCACGTGTCACACCCAAGTGAATGGTCATGACTGTGCCCAAGTTGTCAGGTGACAACAGTTGTTTTTTCAAAGATTCTGATAATCCTGGAATGACAAAAAACAATGTAGATATGTAATGTAAGCCAAGCCTTCTTGTTTGCTATACAAGAAATATAGTCGAGGCTGGAGATGATATCGACAATAACCGGAAATGAAGATTTGCGTTCAACCGGTTCAGGCGATAATATCCAATGCATTGCTACAAAAAATATTTAGTAAAAAGTTCAGATTTTAGAAAACAGAGGCAAGAAGCATTTTTTGGCATATTAATAGGCACAAAAAATTAAAAGCAGCAATTTTGATCTTTATATATTTCTTGTATCTTTTAACTGAGATAGCCTTATGTTGAAGTATACTTAGAAATGCTACTCATTACCCAATTTTAAAATGATAGTGCAACCGTTTATACATCTTTGTCTCGAAAACTAAAATAATCAACATTTATATTAGGCTTACTCAGCAATTTTATGTAAAATTTATTTTACTGATAACATCAACATCACATAAAAATTAACCCACAGAATCAAGTAAGTAATATAGTAATAAAACCGAGTATTAAGATAACTCAAATATAAAAACAGTAATTAAGGAAAGATCCTGATTAGAAGCAAGAAAGTGTGCTTTAAATCAGCTCAAAACATTCCAACATACCAGTAAAGCCGATCTAAGCTCCCTAATCTCTTGTATAAGAACTGACGATGTTGGTCTGTGAGGGACGTTTTCACTGTCCTATTTAACAGTTTGTTGTAAGTGTTGAATAAATATCACAATATTCATTTTAACATATCCCTGTGAAGTGAAACTAAGCATCATAGCATTAATTCATGAGACAAATTTTATCGTTTATCTGAACGTATGTTAAAATAGTCGTACACTGTATTTATGTGAATACATGTATGTATGCTCACCGATAATGTGGTTTAGGGTCTGGATAAAGCTGGTCGAGGCTCTTGGTGGTCTCCTTTAGAGGAGCTAATTTGGATTGCCTCAACCACCTGCACTGTTTTAGAGATATTCTTCAACCTAATGATGAAAAAGAAAAGCACAACAAGGTCCTGAAGAAAACGTATTAAGTGTCTACCTACTGCTATTTTAAAAACATTTAGCATATACTGATATAATAATAGATACGTGTATATATGAGGGACAAAAGGAAAAAAATAACACCAAACTTTAAAGGTTATTGTGATCAAAACAATTATAAATTCAAATAGGCCACTGCATTAAACTTTATACGAGTAAAGTTATAAAAAAGAAAGCTTATAACTGATCCGCTACCACATCATGACATTTGTTGAAAGTTGCAGGGGGCATTCACAGCTTGTATGTGTAATGCCATAAGACTCATCTAAATCAATCAGTCAATCTAACAAAAAAAGCAGGGAACAGAAACGTGAGTAAATCATAAACGTTGAAAAAAGCCTTAGTTCTAGAAGTTCAAGAACGAAGTGACTTTACCATAACATAAATCACAAATTGGGTGTCAAATGTTTACGGGTACACGACTAGTTATCATGCAGAAGTACCGGTTATCGTACACATTTGTTGACGTCGTTTTTCTGCAAAAGTTGCTATGCCGTTTTCACTCAAAGTTTGTGGTAGGCCTCTCCAAATAACTGCTGTCAGTGTCCCGCCTCGACATAAAGTTCTGCCTGTCGCCGAAGCTTGCCGCAATCGCCGGGTTAAGCCTCAATATATTGGACTGAAAAAGCCATGCTGTGTTGTTGTTGTAAATCCGCAATGGTTCCGGAAGTAGTATTTCTCGCGGAATCTCGTTTTCGTCAAGCGACACTTGGGAGCGCGTGCTCGGTTTGTTCGTCATCTAGTTAGACCTCTACCGGCGCGTAGTAATAGACCACTTTCCAGCTATTCGTGACAGGCCCTTATGTTATAACCGTGATGAACATTAAGTAGTCCGTCACTGAGAGGCAGGGATAATTTTGCCACTTTTTTAAGTTGTCAGACTAAGAAGCTTTAAATGTATTGATTTTTATATGCTGTTGCGATGTTTCTGGAGGTGTATACTGCCAAGCGCATTGCATTTAATTCATTTGTTTTAATTGAAATCATTATACATGTATGTGGATGCGTACCTTCTAACTGTATAACGTAAATACTTAACGAACTTTATTTCTCCTGTTTTTGTAGCTTTTTACCTTCCCATTACCATCATGTAACTTCATATCTTCATTTCATCAATAAACGTCTCATCATTCGCAAGGAACCAGCTGATGGTTAACTAAGCTGATAACTTCCCCGGATGTAGGAAGTGAGGCAGTACACATGTAATATTAAAATGGACTTTTCAGAGCTTAGCCATAGTGTTTGGACTACGCACTGAATTTGACGCATGTGTGTTTTTTAAGAATGTGATGCTAATCTTATTAATGGAACCACACGGTGTTTGGGAATTTGACCTAGAATATTGTTTTACCGACGGACAGTCTGAATTATTATTTTGACAGTTGGCTCATAGCAACTGCTGGGAACAGTCGTTGTTTTAACTCCTATTAAAAGAGACTTTCACCCGAGAGTACTGAACACAGGGGCATGTTATAACATGTAAGGTGAACCAAATGACATTTAACAAAAGACACATAAACATGGTGATCACTGTTATTTAGAAATTAACAAGAAATGTACAGGTTTTAAGACGAGGAACTTACACGGGACATCCAGCATAAGGTTGGGTGATACACGTTTTCTGCCCCCATCACCAGGTCTCAGAGCCTCACATCTGATGACGTCACCATCCTGATATCGGTCAAACCTTACTGTATACCGCTGTGTGGTCAGGTACCACACAGCGGTATACAGTGATTGGACCCTCGCTGTGAGCTCACTTCTGATATCTCTGCTCCTCATGTTGGGCTGTTGTTGTTGCACCAGGAAAGGGCGGAAGCAGGATTAGACTTGCCACTGGTACATGTAAGTGTCACTGTGCTGTTTTCTGTGACGGTGGCTGTGTTTCCCGATTATCCAGGCTCTATCAGGAGCCTAACGATGGCAGGTCCGTCTACACATATAAACAAACATGACACACAAAACAATAAATGGAAAGAGTACACAACCTGGTGAATACAATCATGCCTTTTGCAGACAAAGTTGTGACCGTAATAGGGATAATTGCACCAGTATTTGAGACATTGCCACTATACGATATAAATGTGATGCCATCGTTGTTATGGCCAACTTTGAGTAACGTGGAGGAACACAAATGCAGCATGTATACATCATTGTGAACTATATGGCGGAATAAAATATAACATGTCCTTCAACGTGAAATTTTTCATTAACCATATTAAATATGTATCAGGTATTAATACGTATATATAGGTTGCAGGCAACAGATAATTTCGAGCACACTTCTAAATTTGAGGGATGTTTACAATCTATGACGATTAGATTCCTTACACTCTTCTATGACATTATGTTTATTAATAATGCAGCTATTTCCTGCACACAATATTTCTAGCATTTTATTTTCATTATTTCATGCTTTCAGTGGGTACATATGGTATTTTATCACGTACGATGAACGTATGAATTAGGAACATCAATGTAGCGTACTTATGAGACACTGTCATGATTGTATACAGATAAATTTAAATGGTCTACATACAGACTATGTGATGGCCATTTCATGTTGTTAGGAAAAACAGTTTATGAATATTTAAAGTAATTGGATAGTTTTTTTTCTATTCAAACTCTTTATTTATTATAGCCTTGTTTTTTCTACATGTACTTATTCAAAAGCACTGACCATTGTTTGTCTGACCACAATCCGGTGACCAGGACAGTGCTGATCGGGGTTTCCCCTTCCCCACGAGACAGGTCAAGGTCAGTGTCTCTCCAAACTCCACGGCTGTGTTGTTCATGTAACCTGACAGGAGGACGCCACTCTGTGGAGGGTCTGTGTGACAACGCTTACTGATATGTATTGCACATACATTCATGCCTTTTTCGCAGTCATTTAATACATGCAGTCATAAATACAATAATTATCATAATAATAATTTACATTGTGCAAACGGCGATGTTAGTAAAATCAGCTGTTGATTTTTGTTATTTATATTTATACTTATAATTTACTGTCCAGCAGAGAATAAATTCTAGAAAATTCACTTAGTTCACAAAAGATGCTATAGTTTGCGCGTGTTGCTTGCTGCGTGTTGCCAAAAGGTTGTATATTTCAGGAAAATCTGAAAAAATTGGGGATTGATTCTTATCAAATATTGCTTTGTACACAACAGTAATGATACGATTTTCCGAATTCCCCGCGCGTACCACGTGTCCCCGAAACTTAGATCTCAGTAACTTGACCCGAACTAAATGTGTATGATTGTGTTCACATCTCGTAAACTGGACAGCACTTCATCGTGTAGTCGATGTCAATGTCGATGTGTATTTCTACCGCAAATATCTATGAACGTACACATAGATATTACGATCTTTAGCTAACAATAACATAAGGTGTAACATGTAAAGGTCTTTTTACATATAGGAAGGTATACAAGGATGCAGCAGGATGTTTAGAAGATTTATGAACACAAATTTATTTTATTTATTTATTTGATTGGTGTTTTACGTCGTAGTGAGGAATATTTCACTTATGCAACAGCGCCCAGCGTTATGGTGGGTGGAAAGAGGGCAGAGCCCGAGGGAAACCCGGGCAGACCTTTCCACGTACGGCCGAAGGGCAAGCCAGCATGAGCTGAACTTGAACTCACGGTGATCAGATTGCTGGGGGACATGTGGGTCATTACGCTGCGCTAACGCGCTAAACAACTGGGCCACTGAGGTCCCATGAAAATATGGTGTGAACAAGTAACACTGAGAAAGCCTATTATCGAGTTCTCTCCATTCGCTGGTCGTTACAATAGTCTACCACGCTTGCTTGCATGGTCAGGTTTTTACTGGTATCTGGATGACTTCTGGATGTAGGCTATCCTAATTACGTAATGTGCTGCGTAACCATGCCTTTTAACGTCTCAAGGGAAAATGCTGGCATATAGTATCTTATACATATAAATTTATTTTATTTATTTATTTGGTTGGTGTTTTACGGCGTAGTGAGGAATATTTCACTTATACAACGGCGCCTTCCTGTTTACTGGATCAGAATTATGAATACATTTTCTCGGGAAGACAACTGACTGTTTATTGCCAGCTTTCGTGGATACGTCTGTAAACATGAATGTCCGGGTTGTGGTCTTTTCCGAGCTGGAGTCCTGGTTACAGTCACACGGCGGTCCAGCTCCCAGACATTACTGGGTCTCCATATGTAGTCTGGGGCTTACTGTCCGAGGTCACACAGGTAAAGGTGATGTTGTAACCAGGCTAACACTCACTGTATCTG
The DNA here is from genome assembly GCA_016165875.1 of Acanthopleura granulata. Classification (NCBI taxonomy): domain Eukaryota; kingdom Metazoa; phylum Mollusca; class Polyplacophora; order Chitonida; family Chitonidae; genus Acanthopleura; species Acanthopleura granulata. The sequence continues at coordinate 33,957,066 of JABBOT010000003.1, forward strand.
GTGGGTTCGTCAGATTTACCGTGGTTACCATAACTGTAGAAGAAAAATACAAAACATATACTTGAAATTATTTGCAGCAAGTATTAAAAAATAACCTATGACAGCCGTACGTCATAACTTTACAAAAATGTAATCTGACATGAAAACGCTTCTTTGCCACATGCACGGAAAAATGAGTCTTTACATAAAAACGCCTTTAAAGAAGATTTCCACAACACTACTCGTATTTCCGTATGTGCGAAGAAAAAGACAAGAAGAGTTAGTTATTTCGGATGAAGAAAGTTTGGTATATATTACCATAAGCACTGAAAATATAACAAAATTCCAATCTGAACATTACGGTTCAATGCCTGACAAGGTAGTAACCCACTCCCAGGATTCTTCCAGTATGCGAAACCAGTAGATAAATAGCAGTATGAAGGAAACTGACTTGGGATTGTATAGCCACCACAAAGAATGTCTGTGTATTCAGCCATAACTGGATTGGACTGATGCTTGTAAAAAATCAAAATGTTGCAAGCCAAAAAAAAAA
>JABBOT010000003.1:34075359-34192859 GCA_016165875.1 Acanthopleura granulata
TACCTGACTGATTCACAAGCGTACAGTTTAGCTGACTATGAACTAGTCGAGTTACCTATGACCTAAATTTGACACTGGAATTTTACTACCTGATATTCAGTATAAAATTTGCGTATATATAAAATTTATAAAAATGCGGTTCGGTCATGGAGCTTTGACAGGCGTTTCACTCACAGCGCTGAAGTTATGGTCGCTCTTAAGTCTATGTTATAGAAATGCAAACATGAAAGCTTTTCACTGGATCTCTTCCCGGGACCGGCCAATATGAGAAGATTTATACTCGTCTGTGTCTGTATGTGGCAAGGTAAGTTATGTACAGCGGTAGCTTTTAACCGAGTTGTTATTTTGTGGCAGAGCATGGTAAACTAGAGGTATATTCCTTCAACACTGTTATAAAGACAACACACTGTAAGGTGTAATATGGAGTCCGTATCGTCCCGTGTACTTCTCGCTTGATTAAACCCATCAGTGAACTACACGCAAGACATTTTCACGCGCTCGGGGAAAGGGTACAGTAGTGAAGGCTGGGGTAGATGACCCGCCAGATATGGATGGAGAGTCGCCTCACTCGGACTCAGGCAAATAGCCGAACTTCTCATCGTGACGGATATTGTGAGCAATGACACAATGGATATCCCAATATGCCCTTGAAATTGTTATATATTAGGTGTAGCCGATGAAATGGCCTGAACTAGAATATAGTCGTTACTCACTGTTGGTTTAACGTGCCCTCGGAACGAATTATGAATATTTTCTGACATCTAGTCTAACAGAGATTTTTATATCTTTGTCTAACTTCGAATATTTTCACACTTTACTCCGTCCATTACATTAAATAGTATTAGTTTGCCCATTTGCTATTTGTGTAGGCAATTCTAAATATTAAATGGCACACGACAGTTGCGACCTAACCTCATGATATAGAATCCTAGCATATACCATGTATGATCCACGCATGTTTATTGTCACATTTTATGACTGATATAAAATAAGGCAACCTTTTAACAACCAAAACACTAGTTTCTTGCTTGGCAGGAATCGAACTTCTTATATTACATGCTCTGTTATAAGTCATACATTTCACGTCTGTAGCAAGGTGTTACGAGCTCCGTCTTTAAAGTATTGTATTGTATTTTCTTACTTGTTTTTCTTACTTGACCCCAACCGGGTCGGGGTCGGACCTACATTTTTCGCTCTCTTTTCGTGGTGATCTGCACTAGAGTTCAGTGGCGTGTTCTCAAGGCTTCAGTGTTTGAGTTTCGTGTCATTGCACACAGAGCATACATTCTGGAGAGGTGTACCCTTGTTGTAAACATGTTTACAGTCAAACCATCCACAATTTTCTTTACGTTAATCTATAAATATGAGCGACGAAGTTGTTCAGCTCGCAGTCTTATACTCAAGTCCACTGAAGAGCAGTCATATTTACTGTCGACCACTTAGAAGGATTTTGCTGGGTTTGGAAATATCGGCTTACACGCCATTCGACATGTCAGTTTGGGCTCCATTTATCTATACGTTGCAGTTTGAGAGCTTGTGTTTCGCCACTTCCTATTTATTGTTATTTTGGAGCTTGTGTCTTTCATTGTCGCTTTATGCGATTACGTACATTTCATCCCAGTTTAGAGTGAAAGTGACAGTGTATATTTCCGAGGACTGAAACGTACATCGCCACCTCGGCACGGTCGTTACTGTCAACCCGTCTGCACTGAGAAGTTACACCTTCACGGGCAATTGGATAACGACTACAAGTTTTGCACGGCGAAAAAGTTGCAAATCCTCTTTCGATTACATGTTAGGTGAAAACTTTTCATCCAATCACATTGTTGTCGCGCGTTGGGCTTTTTCGCCCATACATTGACGTTTGCGCCTGCGAACTACCACAATTTCTCAATGTCCGGGTTGGGAGGAGATGGATGTGTGTGGAGCAAGAAAATGTGTTATTTCTTCATCTGAACTCCCAAAACTGCAGTGGTTGTGGTGGGAATCAATAAAGAGTGATTTCAAGACAGAGGACAACGAGTATGAGCAGTGTGGCTGAAGGCAAACTTTATTTATGGACATTTGTGAGGATACTAGCAAGTCTGGATGGAGATACCTGTGTCTCCAATACAATATCAGGTGGAGAAGGAGACAAATGGGCCAAGCAAGGACTGTGGATTCCATATTTACGTGGACTGACTGGCCTTTGGTAGCCGGAATACACCTTCCGGATTGAACGCTGTCATCAGAAATGAAACAGGATAGTTTTGTAAATAACTGTATTGTTTTGTAAATTATTGTCAGTTGTACTACTTGTTTAATTTGTTCAAATACATGCGTTGAACTTAGTAAAAGCGCCTTTGTGTTTCTTTATTTGATCTTGTGTTAGACCTATCGCTGTCTGAGAGTTGAACAAGCCATTTGTTTATCAGTTTTCCTCTCCGATAGTGGCACCCTTACACAAGGGGATCAGCGCCCTGAACCACTACGATGAATGTACAGTTCTGTGACCTTTAAACATATTTCATTTTTTCCGATGTATAAAAAATATGTTTGCGTGTATTCGTATACCTGGAAATAGCTTACAACTCTCTAACTTGATTTCAGATATGTATAAATAATTTTCAAGTAATCATATTTTATTATGACTATTATTTTCCTCAGGAAAACGTCCTTCAAATAAAGCAAACTCTCCTACTGACCATATTTTTGTTCTCCGATAGAACAAAAAGTTTATCCACGTGACAATTTTTTAAAGGTATGATGTGTAGCTTTTATATTTTAGATTCAAGTAACTTCCTCTCATTTTCTCCATGAAGAGACTTAGCCGCAACTGCTCCGAAGGTTACTAAACTAACGTACATACCATCGTCGGAAATGTTACCCGATTCAAAGGTAAAAGTTTGTCCCCGTAACATTCAGTTCAGCCCAAACGTAAATACAACTGCACTCCACGTGAAGCAGACACAATAGGGAAGCCTAATCACATTGACCCCCCAAAGCCGCTGTCATTCGCCAGGAACGAAATATCTCGCAATCCCCGTCCATTCGAACCACTCGCCATTATGTTGTCATCTTCACAATTCTACTTCCGCTGACAATAAACACACGCGCATGCGCCGATATGTAAACGCACAAGGTATCAGCCTGTCGGCTCAGACGAAGCATGTAAACAAAACCACCTGGTCTGAGTACACGTGGCACACGCTCTGAACAGTTGTGGAGCATCAGGATGCAGAAGTTAGTTATGCAACCTGATAAATACCTAAAATTTGACAAAGGGAATAACATGTTGTGAACCAAGGCAATTGTGCTTTCTTAGTTCCCGCCTGATCAGGAGGATTGTCTCACAGAAGTGGGTTTCCTGCTGTGAATAGACACGCCTCTGGCAAATGTGTATTGCCTCCTGCTATAAACTGTGCATAGCTGCTTGTGCAGAGTACCCTAGCAGACCTATTAACTAAAACAACAGCCTTAATCACCCCACCGGGTGCCATTGCACGAGGGATTTATAAACATATTCCAGCAGGGTTTGCTCAGAAATGTCAAGATAAAACACCAATTTACGCCATGATGGAACAGGATTAGATTTAAAATTAACATAAGTAGGTATATATGTTCACATTTTATGTGGAGGCAGGAGAATTTGTGATTAAAAAAGTTGGCAAACTAATTAATGATAAATTTTGTCACACATAATGTTCCTCCAGACATTTTGCTGTTTTTCTCCCTTTTTTGAGACGGCTGTTTTAGTGAAATATTTTTTCTGCCTTATTTTTTAAAAAAGTGGTATGAAACTTGGCACACATGTAGCTAAATATCTAAGCTTAAAAAGGTCTACAGATTTTTGATATCTTTTCTAATGTTAAAGATATTAGTAAAAGAACATTAAAGTTTCCAAATTTTAAAAAATTTTTGAAAGTTTTAATTTAAATGGTTATTCAGAACAATCTAACAGGAATATTAAAAATCTGTTGGGACGTTTTTAGTTTAAATAGTTAATGATCCACATGCGTGAAAAAAATTGAAAATTTTGAAAATTAGCGAAAAAAACAGCAATTTGAAAAACAGCTCTGATTTTTTTTCAGACTTTTTCTTTTTGTAATATATTAAAGTTAGGTAAACTTGAGAAGTTTTTTTTTAAATCAACAATTGTTTAGCTTTCAGAATGTATATACATATGGCCATATTTGATCAATAGTTTGGGCTACACAAGGCAAAATGTGAAATATGGTCCACGAGGGATTATAGTATCCTTAAGCTACAATCATTCATGCTTTCATTCAGTCAATAACGAAACGCAGAGGCTAGGACTCCTGCAACGTGCGTGTACTACAACCCGTTAGAATTTTGTTTTACCTTCACCTCGTATTTTAGACCACGACACAGTACATACATTTACAGTATGTCATCAAACAATGATCAGGTCTGTGTTGTCGGTTAGCGCGCTCGCACAACGCAATAACCCAGAAGCATCCCACCTATGCGGCCGCTGGGAGTTCAAGCCCAGTTCATGCTGGCTTCCTCTCCGGCCGTACGTGGGAAGGTCTGCCAGCAACCCGCGGATGGTCGTGGGTTTCCCCCGGGCTCTAATATATGACGCTGGCACTCATTTTAAATGGACCAAGGCCAATAATGCAGAACTCATGTTACCCCAAGTAACCTGGTATATACCTCAAATATCTAGAAGGCAGTGCTTTTAGGAGAAGGAAGTTAAATTCGTCTTTGTGAAACAAAAAAATCAAGGATAAAGTTTTGTTCTGCCTTTCCTTAAAATGCATAACTTGAGGGTCTTGAACTAGAATTGAGCTATCTTTCATCAACTGCATTGAAATTATGAAATAATTTATAACCTATATTACTTATACATGTGCTTATGTATTTGCTGTCCATACTCTAAAAATTAAAATCCTTCACTTTGTCAACGTGTCTAAACTGGCATAGTGTAGTGTTATGTATGTTTCTATCGAGCTATTGTGTCACACTCAATAACAATTACCGTAGGAGATATTATACCAGAAATGACATTGACAATTTGTCATTATTCTGTATACAACGTAGGAATTTAAAACGTGATCCATAGCTGTTTGAAAATAATGATCTAAACCATTCAGTGCTGAAAGAAAAACCAAGGCTGTAACATGTATTGTCTACCCAGATATACTACGTCCGGCATCATCGACCGATAGGTTATGCAGATAGGCAGAATTCGCAATATTAATCAACGTATTATTGACGTATATGGTTGTGTTCAGGCATATACAGATAATCAACGTACATTCTTACCTATTTGTTTGTCCCGTAGCTTGTGGTATAATACCCTCCATGGTTTTACTTAATAGCCGGTACAGAGAATTGACCGAACTATAGGGGATTTAAGATAGTGTAACGTGGACAGGCGGCAAACTACCGGTTTTATTGTCCGCCTGTGAATACAGAAATCACATCGGCTGAGACAGCTGTATATTGTTAGTCTGGCATCTTTTTAGAGACGATGAATCGGCAGAACGCATGGTCAGTCCATCCCATACGTGTATACGTATGGAAAACATGGAAACAGCGCTGTGCCTTGAAAAACCCTGGTGTTTGATGCATTAACGCAATGGAGTAATAGTGTGTCCGGTGTTTCATTGAAAACGAATCTCACAGTGGGGCATCTGCCGCAGTGTATATGACGATGTGGCACTATGATAAGAGTTGTCCCGTTTGATAAAGACAATGCGTGTAACAAAAAATTCGTTGTACATGTATGTATGTTAACAGACGAAAATGTCCTTAGGCTGGAGTGCCCAAGCATGTACGTTTGTATAAATGTTGTTTCCATATATCATGAATAATGCACCTACAGAAGAAGGTAGAACCCCTCGGGGGTGAAATTTGATCATATTATTTTTATTTCACATTCTCATTCTCCATTCACCTATCTTTCCTCCCACGTAAAGATGAAAGTAAAAATCGAATTGTAAATACCTTAAGTTTGACAAAGGGTATAACATCTTGTGAACCAAGGCCTCCCGCTATAAACTCTGCATGGCTGCTTGTGCAAACTACTCAAGCAGACTCTGTTATCTAAAACAGAAGCGTTAATCACTCCCACCAGGGTGCCACTGGGGTAAGGTTTATAAACACATTTTCGTAGGTTTTGTTTAGATAAAACTCCGATTTAAGCTTTCAGGGCGCATGATAAGTTTTCAAATTTAACATAACTAGTTTTTTTGTTCTTAGATGAATTTAAAAGTCTGTGAGACCGTTTTTGGTTTAAATAGTAAATTATCAACTTGCACAAGAAAAAATTGAGAATTTTGAAATTTGTTGAAAAATAGCATTTTGAAAGACAGCTTTGTTTTTTTTTTCTTCAAACATCAGTCTATTTTGAATAAAATTAAAGTTGGTTCAATTTTAAAAGATTTTGTGAGATCAGCCGTTGTTGAGCTTTCAGAATATACATATACATATGACCACATTTCCTCAATGCTGTGGGTCACACAAGGCAAAATGTTAAATTTTGCTTAGGAGAGTGTAAGGTTACCACTATCGGAGAAGAAAAATGATAAACAAATGACTTGTTCAACTTTCGCACAGCGATAGGCCTTACACAAGATCAAACAAACACGAAGACGATTGAATAAGTTCAAATCATGTATTCAAAGAAACAGACAAATAGTGCCACTGACAGTAATATACGAAAACAATGCAGATATATATATATATATATATATATATATATATATATATATATATATATATATATATATATATATATATATATATATATATATATATATATATATATATCCAGTTTCTTACTGGTCACATATAGAATCCACAGTTTTGGGGACGTACAAGTAAGACAAGTATTTACAATGCCGTTATCAGTACAATTACTGAAACAATCCCATGAACCTAAAGGATTACGATATATACACAGTATATACAGTGACGGTAATATTACAACCAATAATTAAGTCATGGCATTATTCAGCATGTACAGCATTTCCTTGCTAACAAACTTTAGGTGTGTAAGGAGAAGGGTATAAGGATGCCGCTTGATAGGTCCAGCATTTCCTACATCTACATCATGTATGGTAGCATCAGTGCAACCTGGTGTATCAGAACATATCTCAGGATAAGCAACGAGCTCGAGCAATTTAAAAATATCCTGTCTTTGACTTTTAGAAAGATGACTTAACACTTCATCTGCCCAAAACACCTGAGTTACCCACTTAGGATCCACTTGAATGCTACCTGGCTCTTTGGACTCAGTTCATGTAGTAGATAAATCATCACCCTGCTCTACTTGGTTTAATACTGTGTTGGCCACAGCTACTGACTGACTTTGCTCACGGGAATAGTTCTTCTTGAGCATATTAATGTGACAGTCTTTCGGTTTTCCTATGATCAGGGGTGAATGATATAGTTAACATCGTTCATTCTTCACCGTCTGATATGGTCCAATAAACTTGCCCTTAAGTGGTTCCTGAGGTAGAGGCAATGAAACCAAAACCTGATCTCGGGGAGAAAAACTTCTTGGTTTAGCGTTCCTGTCATAGTTTAGTCTCATTTTCCCCTGAGAGATCTTCAGATTAGCTCGAGCTATCTCCCAGGCTGTACATAACCTGTCACGAAACTCGGAAACATAACCTAATAAGTTTCCTTCTGTTTCCTGGGCGAAGATACCTCCCTTCATCAAAGCTATTGGACATTTAACCCCATGACCATACACGAACTCAAATGGACTAAACCCTGTGGACTCATTAGGAGTATCCCTAGTGGCAAACAATACATATGGAATGCCCTTATCCCAATCTGCCGGGTATTCCAAACAATCAAAGAGCATTCTTCATAGTCTGGTGGTATCTCTCCAAAGCACGCTGGGATTGAGGGTGGTAATCTGTGGATTTAAGTTGCATAATACTCAGCTGATACATCACTTCCTGAAATAAGCCTGACAGAAAATTTCACCCCTGGTTAGATTGCATTTTATTAGGTAAACTATACCTGGTGAAAAACTGTAACAGACCATTAACTATCTGAGGAGTAGTTATCTGTTTCAGTGGGATAACTCCGGGAAATCTAGTAGCTGTATCCATAATAGTCAAAAGATGCTTGTATCCTGACCTAGTTCTAGGTAACGGGCCAACACAATCAATAAGTACCTTACAAAACTGTTCCCAAAGAGCATGAATAGGAATTAAGGGTGCAGGCCTTACACTATGCTGTGGTTTTCCTACCAACTGACAGGTGTGACATGTCTTACAGAAATTAACCACATGCCTATGAATCGTAGGCGAGTGATTTTACTTCCTGTTTTTCTAATGACTAAATTTCCACCTGTGGGAATCACGAGCCATTCTAAGAACTTCCTGTCTATAACTTGGAGGTAAGACAACTTGACTGAAAGTTGCCAAATCATCATTAGATGATACATGAGGAGGGCTATGCTTTCTAATGAACAACTCATCCTCCATGTAGTAACCAACAGGTACAGCAGCTATTTCGTTCACTCTACATCATTAATATCATGAAACAAAGTTTCTGCCAAACTAACATTACCAGCTGAATCCTTAATGGTAATAAAACAATTATCTTCCTTCTCCCTAGCTCCTTTCAGTGACCTGGTAACCACGCAAGAGGGAAATATACTGGAAACTCCTCTTGTAGGTCTTCTGTATTTTCATTCGAAACCGGAACACTACACACATGGGGACACGCTTTGACCTTATCTCATGCTAAGTCATTAACCAGCTAAAAGGAAATACCTTCCACAGCCAAAGTATTAACAACTCCTACAAGTTACTAAAGCAGTAACCAAATCAGAAGTAAGGGTAACATCCAGTAATAGAACAGACATAAAATTTCCAATAATACTCTGAATCAAAACATGACTGTTGACTTTTTCACTATGTGGGGAATCACATCTGCCAACATCAAAGACTGACTAGCCCCAGTATCCCAAAGTATACGAACAGGCGAGGTATTTCCATTACCAGTTACCGCGCCATCTGAAACGAATACCAAGTATGTTACTAGAGTCTGGACTACTTCATTAACTCGTGGTTTAACGATAGAACCAACTCTACCTATCTCTACATGTGACCTTACATCTGGAGTGAACCAAAGCTACTGACTTTCGCTCCTGTTTTCTTTTCAGTACTGGGCAAGTCGATATAGATACCCGTGCGTTTAGAGTACTTGCAAGTAGGTGACCAAATTTTGAACGGAAAAGTTTTCTTACCAGAAGAGTAACCAGAAGTGGCCTTTGGTTTCTCATTATCCTGCCCATCAGTACTAGATTTAGAAGCCTTCTTATCAGAACTGCACTTCTTCTGAAATCTTCAGAGCCCTGTACCAAGTATCAAACAGCGTTTCTTTACCTCTTGTAAGCTACACGTAAGTTTCACCAGACTGTTTTCTTAACTGTCTGACCCTCTGTCTATAAGCCTCCGGTACAAACCCATAAGCAGACAAGACCACTGCCATAACTGTCATAATCGAAAGACAAATCTATGGACAAAGCAGCATAAACGTCTGCAGCTCTACCTTCAAGTTTAGCCTGCAGTAATACTGTCCAATACCTTTTAGGCCACTGTAAGGTAATAGCCACTTTTTTAAAAGATAAAAAGAATCCTTCTACATACTTCTCATCAAATTTGGGCACTAATTGGACATTTCGATTAAAATCAAATCCCTTGTGACCACGACTAACAGCTTCATTGTCACTACTGCTATCCTGAAGCTCCCACAATTTGAACACGAGTTCTAACTCTAGCTTTCTAAATTCCATATCTCTCTCTTTCTCTTTCTTCTCTTTCTTTCTGTCAATCCTCTTTCTCTCGCTCGTTCTCTCTTTCTTCTTTCTCTGATCTCAACTTTTCTCTTTGTTGTTTTAATCTAATCTTTTCTAACTCAATTTCCCTATCTCGTTCCCTTTCCTTTTCGATTCCCTCCTTTCTAACTTAAAATTTTCCATCTCAAACTGAAGCTTACCCAACTCAATATCACCACCTTGGCTATTAATAGTTAAAATATTATCTAAGCCCAAGTGTTTGCTAATAGCATCCACCATTTCACTTTTTCTAAGACTCTGGCTCAAATCTAATTCAAACTTGTCATATATTTTTCTCAAATCTGCCTTTTTTTTTAACTCAGACAGGCTAACAACTGACAAATCTTCACTGTCAAGGAATTATTTTATATTAAATTCTTCAGCCATATTGACACAATAGAATGTACAAAGAAACTATACAAACAGCTGTACAAAATGTGAATCTGTGTCTGATCCAAAACAGGAACTAAAACACCGCTAAATACGCTGAAAATGAAAGTGCTGCAGTCTAGCACAAGCAGGTTTTAGTTCTCGGACAAGCCTCCGGTATGTAAGGGTACCACTATCGGAGAGGGAAAATGATAAACAAATGACTCGTTCAGACAGCGATAGGCCTTACACAAGATCAAACAAAGAAACTCGAAGACGACAGAATAAGTTCAATACATATTCCTGAACAAATAGAGCAATAGCACAATTGACAATACTATACGAAAACAATACAGAAAATTACAAATATGTATATATATAGAGATTCTTACTGGTGACAGCGTCCAAATGCGGAAGGAATATTCCGTCTTCCAAATGCAAGTCAGTTCACGTAAATATAGAATCCACAGTTTTGGGCATTCACAAATCGAAGGATGACAGTTCTGTTGTGACGAACAGCAGATGGCACGGTACCCCGACTATGGTTTCAATCCAACTCCCCGACAAGGTACAATTTTCCTGAGCAGACGGGTTGACAATATCGTCCGTAATGCCGAGATGAGGATGTACGTTTCACTCATCGGAAATGTACACAAAGTCACTTTCAGGGCAAACTGAGATGAAATGTACGTAATCGCACAAAGAGACAATGAGCGATAAAAGTTCTAAAAGAACGTCTCAAACCAAACAGCAAATGGGGAAACACAACTTCACAAAGTGCTACGTACAGAATATTGGAGTACAGAATGACTTATGTCGAATGACACGTAAACCGATGTCTCCAAACACCATAAAACCCTTCTAAGTTAAAGATAGTAAATATTTCTGCTCTCACGTGAACTTGAGTACAAGACTGCTGTCGAATGGACTTCAGTAAAATGCCCGAGAGCTTAACAACTTCGTCTCTCATATTTACAGACGAAAAGAAATTGTGGATGGTTTGTTCGTAAACATGTTTACAATATGGTACATCTTTCCAGAATGTAAGCTCTATGTACAATGACACGAAAGTCATAAACACAGAAGCCTCGAGGACAGTGCAGGCTACAAAGACCAAAGGGAAAAAATGCAGCTCAGACACAGACCCGATTGGCGTGAAAACAAATAAATGAAAAGATCCAATATCTTAAGGACGGGCTTCGTAACAAGTGACTCTGGTAACCTGAATTCAAACTTAGTCATCACTTGTAGCATTATTTCTGAAGTTCCATTTGAGCCGTAAATGTTACTAATTGTGTTATGAAAGCATATCATAACTCTCTGTACTAAAACAGAAATTTCTGAAATAACTCACAATTTCAGCGCATAAAAGGATTTTGTTTGATTTATTTATTTATTTGATTGGTGTTTTACACCGTACTCAAGAATATTTCACTTTTACGACGGCGGCCAGCATTATGGTGGGAGGAAACCGGGCAGAGTCCGGGGAAACCCACAACCATCCACAAGTTGCTGACAGACCTTCCCTCGTACAGCCGGAGAGGAAGTCAGCATGAGCTGGTCTTGAACTCACAGCGACCGCATTGGTGCGAGGCTTCGGTCATTGCGCTGAGTTAGCGCGCTAACCGACTGAGCCACGGAGGCCCCGAAAAGATTTTGAAGTTAGGACAGGTAATGCCCAACACAGGCAGCAGCTAATGTTCAGGGGATAGACGACATTATTCCAATTTAAATGGCCTTTTATTCGTAAAAAATGTGGTTGGCGGGATATAGACATGTAAACAGGCCAGTTATAAATACGGATGTGACGTCACGATAGGGACGATGGCAGTCACCATTGTGTTTTGCAATTCATTTACCAATGAACAACGTCACTTATTACGGCTAAGAAATATCCATATTTCTTACAGTGTGTTTTGGCCAACATGCCACGCCGATGTGTAGACAGCTTTTACATCCTGGGCGCGGTGTATTAGTGTATATGTTTAATGTATGCCCAAAATTATGATTTGGTTGTCTAGAAGTGATTCCACGATGGCAGATCTAATGTGATCTTTCATATCCTCACCTTCTCCTCTGTATCCTTTCAGTACCAGATGTGAACAGTCAGTCAATCACAGCACCAGGTGATGTCGTGGCCGGTCGTCCATTTACCATAGAGTGTAAGATAAACAGAAGCACAGGTGATAGATCTCTTCTCGTCTGGTCCCGTCATGATGGTCAGACCGTCACCATTATATACGCCTCCCGTGTGTGTAACTCGTCAATACGACTGTTTCGAGACTCACCAGCCGGATTATCAGGGGGATGTGAACAGGTCAACGGTGAAGAGGTTTACACAGTTACCATAAAGAACGTCACAGAAGACGTGGGACAGGGCATATGGATATGTCAGTATACAGAAGCGAAGAACGTTACCCTCGCTGTTAAAGGCAGGTACAAACATTCACTGAAGCTTGCGCAGCATACACATTATTGCCTGCAGCCTAAAGTTGCTCTAACTGTTCGAGCCTTATCTGTGTATACATTTTTTAACATGAGTTATGGAGAAAATGATTGAGCCAGGCAAGATATAGGTCTTCTTTGTTCAGATTTTGCAAACCTACATATTAAATACTATACCAACTATAATGAATTTGCATGGATGATATATGTTGCATGTTCATATTTCCAGTGCAGCCAAAAACATGTAAATGGTGTCCACGTTATCAATCCGTTTCAGTGCGCAACGCGTTAGGTGTCAGCATATCGAAGAGTCACTTGTGGAGAAAGGCATCTACGTGTGTTTATCTGTTCACCTTAATAAATATCCGGCAAAGTCCGGATTTTAAGTCCAACTTCTGATAGATTTGACTTGACGAGATTTTATCGGACAAATTATTATGTGACAAAGAAAGGGTAGACCTTCATGGTTGGTAGCGAATAATTTTTTACTGTTCACCTATTGCAAGGCAAGACCTGTTATAAAACAACTTCAACCGCATACCGGGATAGCCCTTGCGTAATTCTACAGTAGATCCGCCACTGTGAGCATGTTGGCAATTCTCCTGAGCGACAGGGGAACGATTTCAGATCTAGTGGCATCGGGTGCTTTATCACTAATATGAAACGGGATAACCTTTACGTGCAGTGTCCTTTGATTGAAGCTTAGTGGTTATGTACCTTTAAATCTCTGTCCTTTAACGTTTTGCTCGTAAAAGTTTTTAATATTTAAATAATTAATTGTTCGCAAGTTTTATTCTGTTGAAACGCTGGCATTCGTGTTTTATTTTACCTGGTGTTGAGAAAGGTGTATTGTACTGCCTCGCTTCATGTATGCGGGGATATTATCTGTTTAGATACCCAAAAACTCGTTCCTTTGCGAATGAAGAGATGATTTATCGAAGAAGTTAACATTTGAAGTCATATGATTATCACACAGTGTCAAGGTGATAAAAAGCTCTAAAAACAGGAGAAGCAAAGATCATCAGGTATAAGGTGCGTTACATTGTTAACAGAAGATATCCATCCAGATATTATGAGTTCAAACATGACAGATGAATTAAGTGCATCGCGCATGGCGGTGCATATCTCAAAACATCGCAACAGCTTGTGAAAATCATTACACTTAACGTTTCACCTGTTCTGACAACTTTATATATTACAACATTATCCCTGCCATAAAATCTGACAAGATCCCCGTCCGTGACACCAGGGCTGTGTCGTCCGTGCTACTTGCAGTGATAACATTCCTGACATGGGATATCACGAAATAAACTGTGACGTCACATGCATGGTGATTTGAACCTTAATACACTTTTACACAGGGTTGCAACCCTGTTACCACTTATGAGCGACCAAAATATGTCCAGGACGCTCAATGGTCGACTAAATCCAGATAATCCTGTTTCATTGTAACTGCTCCAGCGATTCCTGTGCCTCCCTTGAACCATCAAAACTGCAATTTTCGGTGATTTTCATATCCAGCTACGAGCGACCTCTGTCTCCACCGAGCCACTTGCCCGCTTCCCCTGTGCTTCACTTGTGCTACCTACGATAAGCAACGCGATTATAGGCGACTCCCGACCAATGTTTGGGTTGAACCTCATCTGTGCCTCTTTTGTGACATCATCGGCCACCAACGGCAAATAACGGCCATGATCGCCAAATGACTGACCATTGTGCATCCACTCTGCCATCACGCCAATGCTTGGTGCCTCCTTTCTGTCTCATTTGAGCTACCAACCTCCTCGGCGACTCTTTTAAACATGTTCAATAATTTACGCCGACATTGGCGCTCATGCATGGCGATGTCTGACCATGTTGTGTACCACCTTTGAACAATCTAGACAACTATTCGACCTCCTTTGAGCTTCAAACAGCGGACTGGCCAGTTTTATAGTCGCCATCAAGTATTGTTCAGCATACAAGATCAAGGACCGAAGTATAGATTATTATTCCACTTGTTATTTCTAAAAAATATTGAAATAAAACGGAACCGACGGGGAACATGAGACGTGGCCATATCTAAACGAGAGAAGTTTTATCACGTTTGTCATGTAATTTAACTCTGTTGGACACATGTTTTTCTTACGTATAAACATATACAATGATATAATACTGAAAACAACCAGTTTGCAAACTTCAAGGGCCTGTTTCACAAAAAGTGTATAGGCGAAGCCTAAATGGCTATTGCAGTCAGCCGGTTAACTACCTGCAAGCTATTCTGTCTAGCCCGTTTCACCAAAAAATATTTGGCTATCCACTATTGCTTTCCCCTTACAATTATGCGAAAAACCCAGCATAGCCAATCAAGATTATGAAAGTTTGCTTCAATTCCTCTGACATGTCATGCCAGCAAAACCCGTTTGTTGTTATTTCACTTCGACTATATATGATGAGAGTTACCTCTCATTGTTTACAAGGTGTGTCAATGACGAAAATGAAGAGGAAATTAACATCTTCTTCTGATATTTAGATTTACTGATATAATTTATTTAAATTTTAAGGCTTATTTAACAATTATCCTGATTGATTCAAACAATCAGAAAACTGCCGAGCGGTCACTTAGCCGGCTATGTTAAGCTGGCTAAGCATTAGATTGTTTTGCTTTTGTGAGACGGCTTAGGCTGTCAAGTTCTATTTTGTAACCTACTTATAGTAATCGGCTGAATGAACTTAGCCGACTAACGGACCTTAGACGGCTAGGGAAGTTTGGTGAAACAAACCCCTGGGCTAAACCATCTCACGCAGGTCTGCACCAGAAATCAAAACTAAACTTTTACTATAACCATAGTAAGATGAAATCCATAGAATCTTTGAGACTGTTGCTAAGCTGAATGTTAGGTACATGTAGGCTATGCGATTTAAGGATGATTATCTCCAATATTCGAAAATGAAAAAACAATCTGATTTGATATGAGTTATACTCATCTTTATGTAAAAGTGTAAAGGTAAAGGTAGACTGGTAGTTACATGCGTGAATGGGCTGGGTTTTAGGGAACAGCCACCCACACTGGCTAATCTCCATGTTCGGCGGGAACTGTCGACTAGATAAATTGCGTTCTATACTCATCCGGTCACCTTACATTTCTAAACTCACCCTGCCCCTCTTCCACAAAGCAATCGTAGACTAAGTTGTTACCAATCAACTTAGGTTAAGATTGTTTTGTGGAACAGGGTCCTGGTCAACTTAGTCGTACTACGGGGCCTCCGTGGCTCAGTTAGTTCTCGCGATAGCGCTGCGCTTTGACCCAGGAGCCTCTCACCAATGTTGTCGCTGTGAGTTCAGGTTGCCTCCCACCATAATCCTGGCCGCTTTCGTATAAGTCAAATAGTCTTCAGCACGGCGTACAACACCAATCACATAAATAAATACACGTAGTAAACTTACACGATCAGCTTACACATACTAAACTTACCTGATCACCTTACACGTACTAAACTCACCTGGTCACATTATACGTACTAAACTCAAATGGTCACATTACGCGTACTGAACTCATCTGGTCGTCTCACACATACTAAACGCGTATACTTTCACCTGATGAACTTTCACATACTAAACTCACCCACTCAGTTTACTAATGCTAAACTCACCTATTCAATTTACACATACTAAACTCACCATGTCAACTAATACCTACTAAATTCAAGTGGTTCACTAACACCTACTAAATTCAGCTGGCCGACTTACACCTACTGAAGAGGGCTGGGGAGGGCATGGCTCAGTTGGTTAGCGCACTATCACTGCGTAATGACCCAGGAGCTTTCCACCAATGCAGCCGTTGTGAGTTCAAGTCCAGGTCATGCCGGCTCCCTCTCCGACTGCACGTGGTAAGTGCCAGCAACATGCGGATGGTCGTGGTTTTCCCCTTGGCTCCTCCCACATAAGACAGGCCGCCGTCGTATAAGTGAAATATTCTTGAGTAAGGCGTAAAACACCAATCACATAAGTAAGTAAATGCACGTACTAAACTCAACTATTCACTTTACACGCACTAAACTCATCTGGTCAACACACATGTACTGAACTCATCTGGTCAACTAACACCTACTCAGCTCACCAATGCAGTTTACACATACTAAATTCAGCTGGTTATCGTACATGTACTAAGCTCACCTGGTCAAATTACATGTACCAAACTCACCTGGTCATCTTGAATGTATTAAACTCACATAGTAAACTTACACATACTAAACTTACACATACTAAACTGACCTATTCCTTTTAGACGTTCTAAACTCACGTGGTCAGCTAACACATACTACAGTCGCACATTGTTACGTACACGGTGTCTGAAAGTTTATTTATTATTCATGTAGTGATGCTTACTAGTCAATGCTGGACAGAAATCCAGTTTCCAGGAGAAAAATCTTGAACGACATATGAACGAAACAGCTCAACATATGCCAAATACACAAATCAAACAAGGAAACGTTGCAAGATGAAGCTGTTTATTATATTCTAAAATATTTAAACTATATACACGAAACACTTTGGATGTCACATTGATGTCATGCGTTCAAATTAGGGGCGCAGAAATTTAGGATTTCTTAGCTTCCTTTGCTTTGAGGTCGCTGACGTTTACTAACATAAACTAATAGATATGTTTTGCTCTGGTTACAGGTGTATTTCAGAATACAGGAGGAAACTAATACGGTTTATCATGCACCCGTCCACCATGCCTTTACATGAATCCACCTATAGTTGTACCCCAATAATTAAGATAATTTTACCTTTTGTGTTTTCTTCAGATTGCCAATGTGTGATGAATTAAATCACAAGTGGTACATGTATTCAAAAAATATACCCCTCCAAAGAAATATCAGTTTAATTAACGGGTAAGAAGAAAGAGGCCTTTGATTCTGATAATAAACACTTCCATAAATTAGCATTTCAAAATTGTTTCACTCTTGCGTTGTCTGTATTTTAATCAATAATCCAAAGAAGCGGTAAGCTCTCCTAAAACAGAGTCCATATGGTATATTGCCAATGCTGTAAAGGAGTATCAATTTCGCGATTGATGCCAAACATCTCTCGAAATTCGCTGTGCAGTAGGCCTGCTTCTTACACGGCGAACTCTATCTGTGGGGTTGCTATTTAAGCCATGATGACGCAAATTGTCATAATGTATATCAGGCGTCAGAGAAACGAAAGTTCTGTCAGAAGTTTTAACAGGCAGTGCTCAACGTTTCACAAACAGCGTATGAGTGATATCCGCCCATCCGTCGCTTAACAAATCAACGTTTCATTCGCCCAGCCATCCCAGAGCCCAAGCCTGGTATACATTCTGTACCTCACAAGTGTGCAGTGTCTTGTGTAGTTAGCTCCCCCTGACTTCCACCTCCATCTGCACTTTTTCTGCGTCCATTTTCAGTTGTTAGTCAGCTCATTTCTAGTGGTTTTTCCACCTCTGAATTTATTTTCAATTCTCGCGTGGCGGGGGTCTACATGGGTATAGTAGGGTGACAAATGACACTGATAGGTTAATGTTAACTAGCCTGTGTCCGTACCACGGGGAGTTGAAGGACATCTGTTTGTGCTTTATCCAAGGGATGCAAGTGTGTTTTTTCAGAGCTTGCTTGATTCATGTCTGTGTTTTATTCAGGGGGATTGAGTAACATCTGAGGTAAAGATCGGTTGCCTTTTTGGGGTTTAAATCTGCCTTTGATAAACCACCTGGGACCGTCTTTGGGGGTCAGAGTTTACCACGGGAGTCACGCATGATGGGGCGTCAGGTTTGCGACAGCCAGCCGTGTATTACCCATGTTTACCCACGGCGCCATTCGCTATGCAAACTTTTGTATGAACCGCTACTCTACCCGGATTCACACAGTATGCACAACGGTGTTTTCGTTTATGGCCCTAAAAACGTGAAAAGAAAATTATTACAGTTAGTCCTTAAATGACCACATGCTAAGCATGGAGATACACCTGTACACAGGAGTAGTGTAAATGATTTTAGGCCCAGCCTGTTGAACATTTATGTCAGATACACCTCTGATATCAAGAGAAGTGATCAGAGTAAGTATTAGAGAAAAACGTGGCTTTGGTTATGCCTATACGGGTACTATAAGCCTATAAGCAAGAAACAACAACACAGGTTTTGTTTGAATGTCTTTGATATGATGGATGCATATATATTTTGGCGGAAAAGCTACAACTTATGCTGACATTAATATTGTGCTCTACCTATATGATACACAGGGGACTCTTCCCTTTTGGAAATTAGCTATTTAATCGCTTCTGTTAAAACTGACTTAACTGAGCAAGGATCGTATGTTCCTGAAACAGAATATAGAAATGACTGAAACCCAGTAAAAATTTGTTTGTTCCCTCCTTTTATACTGAATGGATTCTACTTGGAAGGAGGAGGTACTGCTGCCACTTAAAGTTTTCACTTAAGGGATCTTCGAAAAGTTGAACACTGAATTCAGAGAAAAAAACATCAGGCAATGACACCTGAACCTCAACGTGATAGCTTTTCTCTTCAAGCGCTGTGACACGAGGCACTTTGATGAAATACATTCGGAAAATTAACTACATTTTGTAACATTTCGACATTAGTCTTACAGATACTGACTTGATGGTTGACAACTGGTATATGGACGTTGTCAGGTCACCTGCATTGTGATGAAAATTGAATTTTATATACATCTTCCTGTTAAATGCAATATTTTGGATGTGTTGGAGGACGGCAAGCATATAACATGTTAACGTTTTCTTAACATGTTAAATTTTAGTGACGTAACGGTTTATATAATTCTGAGAAAATTTTGTCATTCATCACTTATGTCTTACGTCAAATTTAACTTTATATCACGTGTTCCGCATTACATGGCGAATCCTGGAAAAAGAATTTGTGGCACTCTCGTTTCATTACCACGTTTCCAAAATCGTTCTAAAAATGACTCTAACCCACAACCTGCAAATTAAAATGCATTTTGGAATACAGCTATCTGATATTGTTTATTCAATATGACGACAAGACAGTAATTAATATGAGTAATTCTAGGCCTAGCCTAGATCTAATAAATTGCTTTCAACGTCATTATTTCTTTTGACCTTGATGTGCTGCCCAGTATCTACACAATATCTTGAAAAAGCTGAAATAATGTCACGTTTATATCATCTGCTAAAAATGAAATTTAAATTACACAACGAAGGCCGTCTTTGACTGAGACTGAAAGGAGTGGTAACATAAGTAAAGCTGAGGAAGACACACACCCACGGAGGATGCTTGCAAATTGGAAGGTTATCTTCGGGTAGTTTTCTTAAGTCGTTTTAATAACGAATCTGTAGTCCGTGAGTGAAGTGGTCATTTATGCTGATTTTACATGTTTACACCCTGTTATTATTGCACTCCTCTCTTCAGCCAAAACTTGACAATCATAATATCTATAAACATATATTAACTTATGCTCTAAGGACCTTTTCTCTGGCAGTGGAGCCAGATACAAATCTCCTCTAAAGATGAGCCAGAGCTTCTTCCATAACGAAATGATAAATATGCCCCTTACACTTACGATTACCCTGCAAGCATGACATTCTTATATTGTTATGCATTATAACGTTACTTTTCCATCCAACTTTACCGAATCATTCACATCGCGCAAGTTCTAACATAGGATTCATTTTCAAGGGTGGGTAATAAACATATACTTTTTAATAAGCATTATTATTAGTATTTTAGCGTTCTTTATTCCTTTATTTAGTACTACCTACATGGCTAAGGTCTTTATTTTGACACTACAAAGGCGGCCACCGATGATAAAACTGCATCTGTCTCAACCCCAAATTTACCACTGCCTCTTTGGCATGCATTTTACCTCTCGACGACTACGACGTGCCCCGCCTTCGCATAACTGGTAATTTCTTCATAATGGCGTTACTTAACAATGACATTTATATAATAACACCGAGCAAGTTGTAGTCCTTTCCAAGTACTAGGTTATTTTACCCCTTTTTAATAACATATTGTGAGGTCTGCGCATGTCCAGAGAATGACCACAGCTTCAGGAGCCTCAATCGCCCTAATGTCGCTCAACTGATCTAACGACTTTTTAAAGATCTTATGATCCCGGTTTGGATGGAACTGCAGGATCATCCTGAATCATACCAGGGGTGAATGAAGCTGACCTGCTCGGTACACTAGTACGTAGTGAAATTTGGTGTCAGCTTAGTTTGTATGCAATAAATAAATAGGTATAAACATGTCAGGATCGCGCATTTGTCGTTGATGTGTTTTATTAGGTGTGAGATAGATATATAGACATATGCTTTATGTATCCCGGAGATGAGCACATAGGCACGCACCAGCTAAAGCCCAAAGTCACATTTGAAAGGCGGATGGGAGGATACAATTTAAACTGCATGCCAACAGAGCATTTTTGGTTAGCATTTGGATATTTTGCTCTATACATAACTTTTGGAACCGAAATGTTATTTCACGAAGCGCAGAAAAATCTTTTACCACATTATTTTGCTTACAAGTGTAATATTTTGGCAATGGTGGAAATCGCCTTCAGAAAGTGAAGTTACTTGCTTATATTTTTATGTAGGTTTTATGCTATTGGAGTGCGTTCCTTTATTTTTTTTAATTTTTAAAATATGAACTCTTCTTTTCTATCTGGACATATTCGCCCTCTTTCGTTGAAAATTATGCATGTCGTACTGCCGAAATGGAACCAATCCTCGCACATTCAGCATTGAGCTTTCATAAGGAATTACTATGCTGGCTATACATGCTTACGTCTATTTCCGTAATAGCGCTGACGTAATTAAGAAGTTAATCTAACAATGACTTTAGCATACTTATGTGTAACATGAGAGGACTGTCATCCGATATGGTATTTAGGCATGCAATGCTTGCGCTTTCATGGGGGATGATTGTCACGTTTTCTGATCAATATGGAAATATACGCCACATATTCTTCATCCTAAACAGTTCACTCTCGCGCTCTCTTGTTGCACCTGCAATATACACTTGGGTACATCCCTTAAAATGCTAGTAGTGTTAGTAACAGAAGTCTTCTCTATCGGTTTTTTTTTGGGGGGGGGCGTATTATTTTTTTAAAATGCTTAATTATGAAACACAACTGTTTCACGGTAATTTTTATATGTTCTGCACAAGAAAAACTCAAAATCACATAAATTGAAACAGAGTAACATAGTTTGTATTTTCTTTGTACAGTTATGATCACCCGGGTAACTCTGACGAACTCGCCAGATACAGTGTTAGCTAATAACCCCAGGACCTTTACCTGTGTGACCTCGGCCAGTAAGCCGCAGGCCTGTATAAGGGGATACATACGGAGTTCCGGTAATTTCCGGGAGCTTGACCCGCCCGCTGTTTGTCATCAGGTCTCCAGCTTGGTACAGTCCACAACCCGGACACTAACGTTTACAGCTAGTGCCGAGGAGAACGGAGCTGAGCTGTACTGTAACGCCTCCAACAGTGTGACGGATCCGCCTGTACGCTCACAACTCCACATACTCAATGTGCAATGTAAGTATAGATCTTCTCATAAATATCCACCGTATTTAGATTCATTCATAGCGCTTCAACCGGCTGTCCTCTTGATACACACATTTCTGGAGTTCCGTCATTCAAGCAGCGTATTTCGCTCAAATATATATTCTTCAGTCGTAATATGTGCAAAAATGTATATATTGCCAGGCATTATTTGATATGAATATCGTATTTTATCATTTTCGTTTGTGACTAGTGTCCGAATATCGCCTACAAACAAGTCCTCTACTTTCGTGTTATTATTAAAGGGCATACGAGATGCGGGTTCAAGCCCCTCTCTTGCACAGAGAACTAGTAGATTCTCCCGTTCTCACTTTTTCTGGGCACTTAATGGCAATAGGCAATCGGCGATAGTCGTTTAGCCGTTTGCGCATTTTCCCCGTTCGTAGACGACTACTTGTGTTCCATCAAGGGTGTGTGTGTATTTGTTATCCACAACTGGGAAAGTTCGTCAGTAACTTGCCAGAGAATTTCCCAGACAATCCAGTGTCATTCACTCACAAACCTGTCCGCCATCGTATATATGAATAATCTTCGGTTTAGCCTGTGTGGACATATCATGGCGGTTTAGGCTGTGTGGACAGACCCACGAAAGCTGGCCATAAACAGTCAGTTTATTCAAAATTCTAATCCGGTGAACAGAAAGGCAGTTATGTCTATAAGATAATATATACCAGGCATTTTCTCTTGAGACGTTAAAAGGCATGCTTACGCAGCACCTTACGTAATTAGGATAGCCTACATCCAGAAGTCATCCAGATACCTAGAAAAACCTGACAATGCAAGCAAGCGTGGTAGACTATTGTAACGATCAGCGAATGGAGAGAGCTCGATAATAGGCTTTCTTTGTGTTACCTGTTCACACCATATTTTCATGGGGCCTCCGTGACTCAGTTGTTTAGCGCGTTAGTGCAGCGTAATGACCCACATGTCTCCCAGCAATCCTTGAACAATGAGTTCAAGTTCAGCTCAGGCTGGCTTGCCCTTCGGCCGTACGTGGAAAGGTCTGCCCGGCTTTCCCTCGGGCTCTGCCCTCTTTCCACCCACCATAACGCTGGGCGCTGTTGCATAAGTGAAATATTCCTCACTACGACGTAAAACGACATCAAATAAATAAATAAAATAAATTTATGTTCATAACTCTCCTAAACATCCTGCTGTATCCCTGCATACCTTCCTATATGTAATGACCCTTACATGTTACACCTTATGTTATTGTTAGCTAAAGATCGTAATATCCATGTGTGCGGTCATAAATATTTACGGTAGAAATACATATCGACATTGTACGCTTTCACGATGTGAAGCTGTCCAATTTACGAGATGTGAGCACAATCATACATATTTAGTTCGGGTCAAGTTACTGATATCTAAGTTTCGGCGACACGTGGTACGCGCGCGAATTGACGGAAATTCTTATCATTACGTTGTGTACAAAGCAATATTAGATAAGAATCAATCCCTAATTTTTTCAGATTTTCATGAAATACACAACCTTTTGGAAACATGCAACAAACAACACGGTTGTGCTAACTATAGCGCCTATTGTGAACTAAGTGAATTTTCTAGAATTTATTCTCTGCTGGACATTAAATTATAAGTATAAATATAAATAACGAAATCAGCAGTTGATTGTACAATATAAGTTATTATTATAATATTTATTGTACTCATGACTACATGTATTAAATGCTTGCCAAAAAGACATGAATGTATCTACAATACATATGAGTAAACGTTGTCACATAGACCCTCCACAGAGTGGCGTCCTCCTGTCAGGATACATTAGTAACACAGCCGTGGAGTCTGGAGAAACACTGACTTTGACCTGTCAGGTGGTAAAGGGGAATCCTCGACCAGCACTCTCCTGGTCATCCGGGTGTGGTCAGGTAAACACAGTCCCTGGTAACGATGGAAGTCGCCAGATCAGTATCAGGGTGATTGTCAGTCCGTCCCTGAACCAGAAGACGTGTGTGTGTAAAGGCAGTCAGGACGGGGCGTTGACAAGATGGACGGAGCAGAACAGCACAACATTCAGTGTCACGTGTAAGTCCGTGCATCAGTTATGTACTTGTGTAAGTCTTGTAAGCTATACAAATGTCAACAAATACTCCAATTCTATATGTATTCAAAACAACAAAATAAAATATCGTGTAAACAGGTCTTTGTATTTGGTATATACGTACTTTGGATTTGTATTAGCAGCAGGACACTCTGTGTCAATGGCATTGATGCTTAATGGTCAGTGCATTTAAATAAGTACATAAGAAGAAGAAACAAGGCCATGATTAATAAAGAGTTTGATTTACATCACACTTTTAGAATATCAAAACTAACCAATTACTTTTAATATTCATAAACTGTTTTTCTTAACCACATGAATTATTCATCGCACAATCTGTATACAGACCATTTAAATTTATCTGTATACAATGAGGACAGTGTAAGTACGCTACATTGATCTTCCTGATTCATACGTTCATCGAACGTGATAAAATACCATATATACCCCACTGGTAGTATGAACTAATGAAGATAAAATGTTAGAAACATTGTGTTCAGGAAGTAGTTGTATTATTAATAAACATAATGTCATAGAACAGTGTAAGGAATCTAATCGCCATAGATTGTAAACATCCGTCAAATTTCGAAGTGTGCTAGAAATTATCTGTGCTTACATTCTACATATACGTATTAATACCTGATACATATTTAATATGGTTAATGAAAAATCTCAGGTTGAAGGACGTGTTTTTATTCCGCCAGATTTACAGTGAAGTATACATGCTTCGTTTGTGTTCCTCCACGTTTCTAACAGTTGGCCATAACAACCATGGCCTCACAATTACATCGTATAGTATCAGTGCCTCAAATACTGGTATCATTATCCCTATCGGGGTCACAACTTTGTGTGGAAAAGGGATGATTGTAATCCCCAGGTTGTGTCGTCTTTCCATTTACCGCTTTGCGTGTCTTCTTTGTTTATGTATGCAGTCGGACCTGACAGAGTACAGCTCCGGGCAGAGACCGGACAATCAGGAAACACAGTCACCATCACAGAAAACAGCACAGTGACATTTACATGTACCAGTGGTGAGTCAAATCCTGCTGCTACATTCTCCTGGTACTACAACAACAGTGCCGTAACAGCTTCAGACGTGCCAGAAGTGAGCTCACAGCGAGGGCCCAAACACGGGTACCTGACCAGACAGAGTTATACAATGAGGGTTAATCGATATCAGGATGATGACGTCATCAAATGTGTGGCTCAGAGATCTGGTAATGGAGGCAGTAAACGTGTATCACCCAACCTCACACTGAATGTCACGTGTAAGTTTCTCATCTTAAAACATATATATTTCTTGTTAATTCTTAAAAACAGTCATCACCATGTCCATTTGTCTTTCTCGTAATGTCAGTTGATTCATTTTACGTGTTTGCAGAGAAGTTAAAACGAAGACTGTTGAGTCCCAGTCGAGAATGTGGGAGTTCTCATCCGAATACGACAATATTGTGATAGGGTGTTCTTTATATTATTATGCAGAAACAGGCTTAGCAGAGAATACGTAAAATTAACCTTGATTATGCACTCAGGAAAAAACGTTCTTCATTTGTTATTTTTTTCAAACTTAAGGATTTTAATGCCTTTTCATTTTCATTTTATTATGTCAAACGCTTCGCCTATAGCTACGCTTCCTGCCTTGATCCAGCAGGCGGAAAACCCTATCCACCGGACCCAATAGCTGATGAATATTAATGTAAATATATTATCCCATCAAATAGCAGTCCCACGTTTATAAAGATGTTGATAAAACCGGCATAAACAGACAGATGCTGGCCAGCGGTCATATTGAGACATGCTGCTAACATATTTCTTGAAGCGTTCAGTCATGGAGACAGAATAGCATGAAACCTCTTGGTCATTCAAGTCGGCCTGTGGTCGAAGAGATAGGACCAGAGCGAGACGGTCAAGACTTAATTACCCACTGTGCCTAGAAATAAATGTTCTATTTAGGGTACGATACCGTGCTGGAGAATAGGTGCATGGCTCGGACAACTTGAAATGTTCGCCCGGCATGTGTTTAAGAACTTTCAGTGTATTTGACTGACAGGTTTGAAATTTACCGCATGCATAAATTCTTTGCCAACCCGAGCAGGGAAGAACCTAATTGAATAACGATGACGACTTCCGACTTGAGTTCCGGCTGGAGTGGATCCGCACAGTCGATTGATCAAGGCAGAAAACGGAATCAAAGACGTGTAGCGATACACGGAGAGCCAGGCTTGATATAATGAAGAGGCTATCTTTATAAGAATTCAACTGATGCAATTGGCATGAGTCAACTGTCCAAATAATAAAACAGACTGTCTGCCTGAAAAACAATTTTCAAAGTCAAATTCACAAAGACCACGTAGTTTCATTAATAACATTAGCATCATAATCTCTGAAAAAGAACACAATGCGCCAAATTCAGCGCGTATTCCAAACACTATGACTAAACACTAAACGGTCCTGTTTAACATTAGATGTATACACAGCTTTATGAAGTTATTCTTCAAAGTCTCCTGCTTGTATTATTTTTCATGTGTAAGTAAATAAAGTTCTGCTAATGGGAGAGCGCAATTAGTACTCTTTTGGATACTTATAATTTGTTGATGTACTACGCTATACCAAATATCTATAAATTGCGTAAGATAAAAAACGGATGCATGGTTTTTACTGTACACTGTGAAAACATCAATCAGTAGGTTATACATTAAACGGATCATGAAGAGTAGCCTAATACTTGCTGCTCCACAGAAGTATACAGACCTTGGATGTCACGGGCGTTGAATTTATGTGAGCTCGCTTTGTCTCCTATAGCTAAATTCTCGTGCTAAGACAATGTGTGAATGTTTTCGGAAATCGCTGTGCCAATAAGACGACAGAAACTGTGGCAGAGTTTGGCCATTTTAAGTTACATAAACTTCACTAAAACCATGAAACAAGGCTCGTCTTCAGATTTACGGAAACTTCGCCAAACCCAGAAAACTGTATACTTGGACAGACAGAATCTTTAAGATCTATTGCAGCGCTCCACGAGCAATGCCTTATTGCAATCACCCTATGAAACTCATAAACCAGCTAAAAATTTTGAAGACCAAAATGATAATTTTTGTGACATTAGTAATAATTATAACAATGAGAGAAACGGCTCATGTTCATGAGATCAGATATACAACTAGATCATTTCACCGTTAGGATTCATCACAGTTACATACCTACATTGTGGATACATTTCTGCATCTACACAATCTATGATGCCTTTGATATGGCGCTGAATTCTAAGCATATAAGTATGGTAGGTTACAAAAGTTGTTCTACAGGTATAGTTATGCAAACTGCTGTTGAGAAGACACCGTAGAATATGCACTGTGTTAGGTGCATTATACATTTGCGATATGCATAGAAAATTTAAGACTTATAGATAGGCTATCGCATATGAAAATCATGAATCAAGTAGAGTGCATTTGCACTTGTACTTAGCTCAAACTCAAAATGACAGTAACGACTGACGTTTAAGTAAAACAACTTTTTTTTTTTTCGTCAAAACATCACGAAAAAAGCCTGAGGCTGATGGCGGTTAGAATTGCGGTTGGAGATACATGTAAACGATCAAATTTTCGATGAACTGCTACGCATTTAGGTATATACAAAAAATATGCATTGTTATGTGTGCTCAGCTTGCGGAAGCGGTGTACGCCAGGGTAATGGTTATTATGTTCCCGACCTCCAGGATAAGAATCAATATCAATATTCTTTTTTAAAGCTTTGAAAATTAGAAAATCTAAACCAAAACATGGGCCCTTTCTGCATTTGGATCACCTTAATGTCTCGAGTAAAGAGCAGAAATCTAACCTAGATGTGTGCAAACTATTCTCATGTGAACAATCCGTGTGTGTTTCAGAAATAACGGTTTGTTTTCGAAGCAAAGTACTTTCGATATATGCCCAGAAAAATGAGCCAGCAAATCGAGTTTCCAAACAGTGGGAAGTCTGTTTTCCAGGCATATATCGAAGGCATTTTGTTTTAAAAATCAAGCGTTTATTTCTATTTGAACTCAGCAGAATTTCAACAAAGTCTTATTAGTTAGTTGAATTTTTAATTAGTTTTTTCCAAATCGATGACAACAAATCCGATCTCCAGAGGTAAACCCTGGTATGATGATGATTGTCGTAAGGCCGTTAAGGTCCGTAAAAAGGCCGAGCAAAATTTTAATCATCGTCCTAATAATAATAGTTTAAACCAGGTTCTTATTTTTAGAACTAAGGCTCGTCGATAAATTAAGTCCAAGAGACGGTCTTGTTTGTGGAACTTTGTTTCAGGCATTACGTCAAAAACACCCATGCGTAAGGTCTGGAACATGGTTCAGAAACTTAAGGGCGAAAACAATCAAACCAAAGTTCAGCATTTAAGAGATGGTGGGTGATACCTTATTAACATCTCCATCTGATATAGCCAATAAACTAGCTGAAACAGTATCTCAAAAATCTTCCGCTGAGAATTACACTACTGAGTTTCAGCAATTAAAAAACTAAACGATAAAGTAAAATTGGCTTTTTCTTCTAATAATTTTGAAGATTGTAATGTACCTTTTTTCATTGTGGCGCTTAAAGCTTCATTAAAAAACGCACACGATACTGCGTGCAGCCCAGATAATATATATCATAAGCTTCTGAACCATTTACCATCTGAGCCACTGGAGACTCTCTTGGACTTACTTAATGATATTTGGATAACTGGTAATTTTTCGACATCACGGAGGGAGGCGTGTATTTTCCCGGTCCGTAAAACGGGAAATTGTCATAAGGATCCAAATAATTACCGTCCCATAGCTCTTACCTGCTGCGTCTGTAAGACTGTGGAACGGATGATAAATAATAGGCTTATTTGGTTTCTTAAAACCAACAAGCTTTTATCTAGTATTCAATGTGGTTTTCGTCAAGTTCGATCTACTTTAGATCACCTTGTTCAATTTGAAACCTTCATTCGTGATGGTTTTATTAACAATGAACATGTGGTGTCAATACTTTTCGACCTCGAAAAGGCTTATGGAAATGACCACATGGAAATAAAGTATTTTAAAAGACCTTTCTGATAGGGGTTTAAATGGTCGTTTACCATTATTCGTGTCTGAATATTTTTCTGATCGTCAATTTAACGAAAGGTTGGGGTCCACTCTTTCTGACTCTCGTGAACAAGAAATGGGTGTATCCCAGGGCAGTAGTCTTCCTCCTACGCTGTTTAGCATCAAAATAAATAGCGTGGCTAAAACTCCCACAACTGGCACAGAGGGTTCTTTATATATAGATGACTTCCTTATATCCTACCGTTTTTGTCTCAACAAGATGGAGAAATGGGTAGTTGCCAACGGTTTTAAATTTTCTACATCTAAAACCGTTGGTATGCATTTTTGTAATACACGAAAACTTTATTTGGACCCTGAACTTGAATTCTGTGGTGAGCCAGTGAATTTTTTTAGGAGAAAAGAAATAAATCGAATGGAGAGACTTTATTTTCATGGGGGCCTCGTGGCTCAGTTGATTGGCGCACTAACACAGCGTAATGACCCAGATGTCTCCCAGCAATGAGGTCGCTGTGAGTTCAGGTTCAGCTCAAGCATGGTGCAAAAATACAAGCTCAGATTCAGAGGACACCATAACATGCAGTATGCAGTGTATTGGGTGTATTATTTCTGACATGTTTATATAGGATTTCACACCAGTAGAGAGGCTATCGCATATGAAAATTTATGAAACAGGTTGAGTATTTCTGGCCCTGTAGTCAGTTCAAACTCCACAGTTAAGCAACGAGTGATGTCAAAATAAAACAACTCATACACAGACAGCACTTAAAAAAACAAAACAAAACAAAAAAACAACAAAGGCTGATGGCGATCAGGTTTACCATGAAAAAATCTCGAATTAATTCCGTTAATCATTCTGATAATGAATAATTTCGTGCCTAATGTAGAATTAATCTATATAAGGAAAAGATCAACCCGTTACATCCACGGAAAGACAACCGTCATCCCTCAAATAAGGAAATTAACGGAAGATCTTTTTCAGGGCGCGGTTGGGGATAAGCGGTCAAATTTTCGCTGAAGTGCTATGCTCATAGGTACACATAAAAGCATGCATTGGTCTGGCAGAAATGAAAAATACTGCAGTTATGTGATAAAGTATAACATTGTCCTATTTAAAAAATTGTGGTGACGTTATGTGTGCTCAGCTTACAGAAGCGGTATACGCCAGGGTAATGGTTATTATGTTCCCGACCTCAAGGATAAGAATCAATATCAATATTCTTTTTTAAAGCTTTGGAAATTAGAAAATCTAAGCCAAAACATGGACACTTTTTTTTTTCTGTAAATGAAAAATGCTGCAGTTATTTGATAAAGTATAACATTCACATCTGCATCCAAGTGCCACATAACCGGAATAGTTCCACCAGTTTTTCTAAAATACATAGATCTAGTCTGAAATAAGTGTTTCGTAAGTAGGCCTGCTGCTTTAATACCTCGTGTAACGCATAAAATTAACACTGCGGAAGACATATAGAAATACATATTCATGTACTGCAAACGGTGAAATACAAAAGAAATTGCGGCTATAACAGTTTTGACTTATGTTTTAGATGTTGATGCAATTTTGTGCAGAAGCAGAGATAAACTATATCATAGAAGTCGTTAGGGCTAGGACATGGTAACAGACCTTACGTAGATGATTTCATCTTCACGTCTTTCCTTCCTTTCTCCATTATTGAATAGTTCCTTGAATTTTAGAACTCCTTGTACTAGATTTTTCATCATTTTTCAGACGGGCCCTTGTTTACCAGCGGCAAATCGTCGTACATTTTCGTGGAGAACGTCACCGCTGAGCTTTCCTGTACTATCTGGGCTAAACCTGAGCCGAGAATAAACTGGAGTCACGGAGCTCAGTCGAGGAGGAGTGTGACAAATCACAGATACACGTCCGTGGTGAGGTTCAACAAGATCAGCAGGACTGATTCTGGAGTCTACACCGTGACAGCTAGTAACAATGTGACGAGAGGAGTAGAGCGGACAGTCAATGTCACTGTTTACTGTGAGTGTACTTTTGTACTTTTCATGATTATTATCGCAAATTCAATTGCTCCAATTTTGCAAAGTTATGTCAATGATACATCGAAAATGATGTATCTGACGAAATATATACATCTTTATAGATCTTTAATGTGACGTATGAAACGACGCTTGCTTTTTGTGAACGTTTGGGTTTAAACATAACAAAGTTACTAAAAATCTCCAATACGAGTCTGTCAGTATGTGTAAAGCTGGTCACCTAGATGGCAAAACTAGAAGAACTAAAATGTTTTACAGATTTATAAATGCCCGAGAAGCAGTTTTGATGTGGTACGTGTGGTGCTTAATTTTTCACATAGTTTATGGATTAAAGAACCTCACAGACGACGGCACACCCCACTAAATTAATGATACAAATTTTTAAATAAAGAGAAACAGACAAGTGTGTTGAAGCTATACTCGTTATCGGTGAAGTTACGCTCTGGTTTACGTAGTCACGTTCTCAATATTATAAGTTAGGCCTATATGTCGTCCTTTCCGGGGTATGAGGTAGATATTTGGCTGAGGTTGAAGCCACTTATTTACTGGTATGCCCGGGGAATGTCATCATATATGGTTATAGTGTATATAATATATAGCATATTCATCCACGAAGTGCTCTGATTCGTTCTACACTAAGTCGCTGGTCGCACCAGGGCCGATCGAGTTTGGCTCTTGTTTGTTTCCATGCGATTTAAAATCACTGAGTTCGTCAGGCGGGTAGTAAATAGAGCTGGTTTCCGGACACTCCGGTTGTCGTCACCCATCAACCTGAAGGCAGTCGTATACCAGACAACAAGTCGAGTGAGAAAACCGTTAAATAGTAACAAATAAATACTTCTTAGTAGGAGATGTTATATGTTATGAATACTTTTAAGTTTACTCTACTTTACATTAGCCATTGCTACACTTGTAAAAACAAATTAGACGTCTCTGTCTAAGCGTTCTTCTTGGTGTGTTTCCAAGATCCACCAGTTGTGTCTGTGGCCCTGACGTCAGGAGATGAGGTCACGGAAGGAAACCCGCTACAGCTGGAATGTCGTGCTGAAGCTGTACCTCAAAACTTCACCTACTCTGCTTGGAGTCGTACCATTGGAAACCGTATTGTACCACTGACAAACCACAGCTCTGAGAAATCCCTGTCCATCAGTCAGGTGACGTTCAGAGATCAGGGTGTATACCGGTGTGGAGCGAGTAACGGGTTTGGGGGCGATCAGAGGGGACAACTGGATGTGAAGGTTCGAGGTAAGGCGTTGACAATATCACTGTATACGATAGGATTTTTGTTATTCCAGTGACTAATTTTTTTTTCAAATCTGTTAAGGAACTCTTTGCCTTTTGTGATGTATAACATATCCGTTGCTGTATTGAACGTTTCTACTACGCGTTGAGCACCCCTGATCGATTCTAACAGGACGCCTTGCAACTAGATGAGAAATCGTTCCTCAGTGGTGTGGGCGTGAGGTGTAACTGCAAATAAATAGAGAAAAACCACTTGCATCTGAGGTACAATTACCATGCAATATATCTGTGAAAAATTTGACTGTTGTGATTCAAACTTTTTTTTATTTTATTCGAAGACAAAAGTAAGATCAAAAGTAGATTTAGTTATTCTAGAGCGCTTTGCCGAGGAAATTCTCGTCATAATAAAAATATAATAACATTAACAAAAATCAGTTGTGCCTGTTTGAAGAGATCTAATGTAGTGCGAGATATTTTGTTGTTTCACGCAATCCCATTTGTTGTAAATCGAAAAAAATAAAATTTTTTCTAGTGCCCTTGGAGTTCCATATCCACCATAATAGTTCATGAATCGTTGATCATAATACAGCGGTAAATTGCACAGATAATCCAGCTGCGTGGTACCCATCTTTTTTTATACTTTTTAGTAACACGTGTTGCTGGGAAAATGATTAAACCATGCAAGTGACAGGTCTGATTTCTTTACATTTTGTAAAGCTACCTATTAGACATGCTTCCAACTATAATGAATATACATGACAATCCTCAAACCACGATCAAGTAGTGACAGTTTTCAGTTGACAAAATACATTTAGCTGATTCCCCTCACCAGTTACAAGCAGTGGTGTTATATTCGAAAGGTTCAAAGCCTCCAGTTGGCATAGCGCCGAAAATTTTCCCCAATACAAGGTTGACAAAAATTTATCCAATTGATCTATTGCAACGTACAGTAGTGGTACAAATAGTAAACATATTTTGGACTTGGTTGGTGCTCACACCAAGCGAACAAATAGAAATGGTAAGTACTCAGTTGCAAAGTTTTGTTAGGGTATAGGTCTTCATCCCTAGGGTATATCGCAATATGACGTTCTAGTGCAACGCATTCTCTTTAAAACTGCCATGAGCTGGGGAAGAACAGATCGGCATAAAATGGTGCAAAGTACTGCTACCGGGTCCGCCATTACGGACACAATAACGGATAAGCACTTTGTGAGTGGGGAAGACTAACGAATTATACTGGAAGACAAAATGGTCACTAGATACAAGAAGAGTAAAATTAGAAGAAGAGCAATAGACCCATTTCACAGCCCTTGGGTTCTGGTTTCATGTGTTGTATACGGAATAAACCGGTCATGCCATATTAAATCATAGAAAGCGTTTGTTACAAATGTACAGAAATGCTTGTATGTTTGGGTTTTACGTCGAATACAAGAATTTTTCAGTCATATGACGATAATGAGTCCTTAGAATGTTTGTGGGCTGTGTCTCCATGTGGCACGGCCCGTCCATGGAATATCATGGAATAATAAGACTGCCACTGGAATATCATGTCGAAGACACCAGGCATGGCATCCACTCAGTGACATTATACTGACACCTGGCCGACCAGTTCTGTTTCCCTCTAAACACTCTGCCCCGAGGTAGCGAAAAGGGCCATTTTAAAAGTCTTTTTAATGACCCGACCAGAGATTGATCCCAGATCTCCTGAGGCGGACGCTCTGACGACAAGGCCACCGAGGCGATCCCATACATTACTGAGCCACATATATTCTTCTAAGGCCTCGTGCAGGCATACATTGTATTTGTTCATTTCTCTTCCCAGCCCGACCACAGTTTCCCAACCAAATCAACCAACAGGCTGCGGCCCTCGGTGAAAATATCAGGCTGGTGTTTAAGTTTGTGTCTTACCCCGCCTATGTGAACCTCACTTGGTACAAACTAACTAATGGCACAGATCAAAGACTATCCATCTCTGACACAACAGGGAGTAAATACCGAGGTCACGTCATGGAGGCTGAGCACGAGTTTCTGTTTTACGACACCAAAGTTCTCCTTTCCGGTCACGTGGCACAACTAGAAATCTCTGACGTTCATTGTGATGACTTCGGTGAATACAAATTTATAGCTGAAAATGATCTGGGATCTTCTGCGTTCAGCTTGTCCTTTAACCTAATAGGTAATGTATTCTTCAAGGTTTCACTGTAATATAGATTATTTCCCAAGTTTTGGTATCACGTATAAATCTTTCCACCCGTAAACTTGACCACCCATATCGTGTAAGTGAACAATTCAAACAACATTCAAGACAAGTAAGAAAAAAAAGCAGAAAAGTAAACATAGTCGTATGTTAATACAGTATCTGGACTTGTACAAATAAGTTCTATATGGTTTCCAGTCACGCCTACATTACGACAAGAGGGATAGTTTCGATTTTAATATTGTGAATTGTCCCTACTTGGATAGCAATACATGTATACCGAATGGTCCTGCATATGGCGTATACATATCTCGCCTTGTAGCATTTGTCAGATCCTTTGTGCTGTGTTACCATTTCAAGAAATGTCACAAGTTATTGTTGCAAAAACTAGTGTGCCAGGGATATTCCATCTAACGCCTTCACTCGGATTTTGCAATGAACACGGCTCTCTTGTTAGTAAATATGGACGGAGTGTTCAGGATCTCTGAGACTCTGCGTTAAAATTATGTACAATTCCACTTAACAAGGAGCTAGGGGCCGTATGTTAATCTTGTTTAGTGTGATCGCCACGTTGGATATATAAACAGTTGCAATCAAAGAGCAGCTGAGATACATATTTGATTATCAACACCATATACACTAGAATGGTACACGATTCGGAAAGTAATTTTATTCAACCGCCTGGAACATTCAGTACGTCTTTTCGTCATCACTGAAAACTGATGACTGCTTCTATTTGATATATTTTCTTATTTCTTACGTGATATGCGTTATTTGTTGTTTTTGGAAACTGATCTTGCGACTGTTGACCCGGAACGCCCATTGTGGTTGACGGCGGGTTCATGTATATGCATGACGATTCCGACGCCAAGGTTCTAAACCTGTTTATGTACACTTTGCATGTTCAGGTCATATTTTTCTAATAAAACGAAGCGAATACGTGTGCACTGTAACGAAAACGGAAATACATGCTTACGTGTCTCGAACTAATATGCGTATAAAAGCACTTTTATCGGAAAAATATTATATGTAAGTGCAAAATTGCTAGGTGAGAAAAGATCACAAACGTGATTACTTGAGAGATGTATGTGTATGTAAGTGCAAAATTGCTAGGTGACAAAAGATCACAAACGTAATTACTTGAGACATGTTATGTACTGTACAAAATTAAACGATATAAAAACAAGTCACAACAGACAACAAAATTTTTCCCCGAAGCCGATGCTGAATCTGTTAAAACGCTATTAGCGTCCCTCGTACCGGTACTGAACTTCCGTAAGTTACTAGTCGATTGAACTATAGGTAACGGAATAGGGAATCTTTTCGGCGTTTAGCACACCAATGCCATGTGCCCTTTTGTCTTTTTCTGTAGTGCGCCATTCTTCTCGGTGCACGTGTGATCATAGGTGATGCACAAATACTACTGCATCACAAGAGGAAATGATGTGTTTTCCTGCATTTTGGACGCTTTTGTGTAGTTCCACAGACTCTCCCATTATGTCGCAGACACATATACTTTGTAGCTTTAAGACAATATGTAAACTGATGAATGATTACAATTTACAGGTGTTTTATTATGCAGCCTCAAACACAAATATGGAGAAAATAAAACCCAGAATGCTATCGGCAATGTTTACCCACATGTATGGCTTTATCTAGCCACACACCACCATTAATTTCCGGTTTACTTATATGTTAACGTTTGGTCTCACAGCACTGTCCCCAAATCTGCAAGCCCTAAACCTTCCGGGCCTCAAAGTCCGTGTTCGCTGAGAAAACTCCAGTCAAATAGAGCATGACCGATGAAATTTTTCGCAAATTTGACAAACAGCTGACAGGGGTCAATCCCACTCAGTGACAGATCAGTGAGCGTTGATTTATCACTACTTTTGCATTGTGTGCATCCGCCTCCTTTTCCTGAAAAACAGACAAATTTATACCTGGAATGAAATTTTAAAGCCTGTCCTACAAAACGATACCATCCATCAGGCAGAAAAAATGAAAAACGGCAGCCCGGGGAAGCAAAAGAAAATATCTCGAGAAATAGAAAGGGACTAGCTACGTCCCTCCCGACACAGACGCATTAATTGTGGTGTGTGGCCATCTTTCAGATCGCCCATGCCCGCCGTCTCCAACAGCCGCCTTTTGTGAAAACCGTGTGGCCAATGTTACGTGGATTTCCTGTTTCAATGGCGGTTCCACTCAGACTTTTATACTCCAGTACAAAAAGATGGGTGGTAGTTGGGTTGAATTGTCTCATGGTATACCAGATCCAGGCGAGGGTGTGGCTGTGAGTCAAGTGGTGGAGGGTCTGGAAGAGGGGACACAATACAGCTTCAGGGTGTACGGTCTGAACAGGTGGAACAAAAGTGACACAGTAGAGACGAGTTGTACATTTACAGGTAAATGTTAGATATATGGTCAAATATAACACTGTCACCGTGTTAAATAAGATGATAGTTTTGGAAACAGTTAAACGATGCCCAACGGGTAATAATGTGAAGGTATACAGACGCTGTACAGTTTCAGTTAAATGTGATAAAAGTTGGAAGAAAGTGATAGGGCAGAGAGAAGTTGGCGGGTAGCAGTCATAGACAAATGTGCTGAAAAAGATTTCGGTATCCCCCAAATGGCACAACATGGACAAATAAATGTATGGATTCTAAACTTTGTTTAGGCGATCGACATTTGAACTAATTGCCTAAGCCATTTACGACGAAATTTAACCCCTACACAGTGTACTCTGCACTGAACGATATCAGGCTTCAAGTGGTAAACGTGTTGATCATTGTTAGCTCTTAAACGTTAAGGTAAACTCTTAGCTTGGTGTTGCCACCATGAATGTTGTTCAATTACCTCTCACTTAAGTTCAATGGTAATATGTGAACAGTTTCAGCCGTCCCTTCAGCCCCACTCCCGGCGGGAGCTATAGCAGGCGGTGTGACGACAGCCGTGGTGTTGGTCATAGCTGTCATTATCATAACAGTTGTATTCAGGAGGAGACGACTGGCAACACCAGGTTACTGTTATCTGTCTTCGGCGCATTGATAACGTGCTCACTGTTTAGTTTCGTTTTCTGTATGTAGAAATTCGTGCATTTGAAGCTCAAACTGTGTTCATATCGATGTGCACTTCAACATTTTTATAATTTGTACGAACTAATGGGTGTAAAGTTTTTGTACAATCATGTACCCCAAAGTTTCAGGTCTTATGTGAACAAATTGATGCTTGTGTTGAGGACATTTTTTATAGTCTATGCAAACCCATATTCCACCAAGAGTTCATATGTAAGATCAAGTCGTTGTTTCTATATACATTTAGTATATCTGGTCTTCAATATAATCATATTGAATACCTCTGTTTTTTTCAGGCAGGGATAGAATGCAATCGCTAGGTCAAAGGTAAGGTGTGACGCAAACATTACGTGTAGTAATGTGAGCTGAATAAATCACGGGTAACTGTATAAACAAGCTTTCAACAAGTGATAGAGGCAACATATGCATAGCCACAATTTGCAGGTAAATTGAACATTTATTCCTAGTATTTACATAGATATTGTGCAGAATAGTAGTGAAACTTTTATCATAGATTTAACATTGAACATGGTGATTTTTCCCTGTCCACTTCACACTTCAAGCTTTATATTATCACATTCCCATGCGTTATTGATCAGGTGGGAAACGTAGAGTCTGTTCTAGGTAAAGGAGCTTCTATTTGTTATTTAAGGAAATTGATTTCATGTATTTTAGAATTCCACCCAACCACCAGGAAATGACCGAAAATTCTAGCCCTGGTAAGATTAGAACTATTACTTTTTGTATCATAGCATGCCCACAAAATATATTTTCAGTGCAGTTCTCTGTCAAATCACCACGTATATTCCTTATATCATGAATGTGTAGATGCCGTCCTGTTTATAGCGTATTATGCGCAGATGACAGCAAACATGACACCCTGTCTCAGCCGATCAAAGACAATGCTCAAATAATTTATTATAAACCAAGAGATATTAACAGGTGCCGATTTTAAAGCCTTTTAGGCTTCAGGAGATTTACACTGTAATCCATTGACTGTTGCCCTCTACAACCAGCCCATTGTTTATCGCTTTCTATAGTTAGCAACTGACCCATTTGTTTATATTTCAGCACGTGTCTATCAAACCCTAAACCTGTCACCATCTTCTCCTGAGATTCCCGTCTACGTGAATTCGTGAGTTACCGTATTTGAATCTGTATTTGACACATGAATTGGAAATTAAAAATGCATTTTATTCAGAAAATCTGTGGTAATCAGAGCCAGTCACTTCCCTATTACTGATTAATACTTATTTTTTCTTCTAATCACATCTTACGTTCGGCAATCGAGGCTTTTCGTCTGCACATGTGTTGTGACTGACGTAACTGATTGTCACTCACGAGTATTTGATGGTCTTATGGGTTACTATCATGCAAGAAGTCAGATTGAACATAAAAACTTGTAATCATGGAAACAATCCACGCACAGGATACGAGGGCTCTGAAAACAAACGAAAACTAGGCTTTACCTTATTTGAACAATAAGCGGGATTTGGTTTTTGTTTTCCGCCCCCTAAAGTGACACTTGATCCATTTTACCTTTCCAGTGCCCGGAGTCCAGAGTATGAGAACACTTTCACCTCGACTACAGAAAATGACTCCACAGGTATGATGGTAATTGAAAATAAAATGTGTTTGGTGCGAAAATGGATTAAATCATGAAACATTGATAAAGTGGTCTAAATTTGTGTACTTCACCAACGTTTTAATATTGTTAATTTGATACGATTAACTTTTCTGTGTACGGCTCAGACTTTGGGGAAAATTTCTTAATTTGTGTCTGTGTTGGTATCAGTTCTGCATTGTGCGAAAGTGTTAGACCATCCAAACACCATTTATCTCGCATATACTTCGTTGCTTCTGTTGGTAGATTCAGCTTACGAGAGACTGCGAACGATTCCTGCTCCGATGCATAACACCAATCGTCTGTATGAAAATACCGTAGTGCCTAAAAAAGCTTTGGAGTGAAAATGAAATACGTCGGTCCGAGAACAACTCTTTGCTTTGCATCTGAAGTAGTTACTGCCAAAGTAGTTAAGATGACAGTTAAATGTAACGTCATCCGTGCACTTCAAGTTATTTGTAACGTTAAATATTGTTTGTTACATTTATCATGTTACTTTTGGACAGCAGTCCCGTCTGATATTCTCCAACTCACAAAAATGTTGTTGTTGTTGTTTTTTTGTTTTTGTTTTTGTTTTTTTGTTTTTTTGGTTTTTGTTTGTTTGACAAATGAAACATTCTAATTTATCTTGGAAGTGGCTGGAAAAATACCCAAACTTTCACAGCCTTATTTGCCCTCACACCCATGGTAACCGTATTAATCGACCGTAAGTTTGGAGAGGTTTTTTGGAACCAGGCCACGGGCTACACTATGTTATGTAAATATAACTCGCACCTGATTGGTTAAACCTGATAACACGGCGGCGCTTTCCATATTCACAGGGTGCAGGATTTCGCTTACTTTAAACTGTGATATAAAAAGTGTTGATTTGCAATGTGGGATACTTTATCTATGCACACGTTTACTTGCCGTAGTGTTGTCCTTTGTGCCATTGATTTGTGTGTATTTGGATTCCAGAAAGTTTTCAAGTTGAAATGAGGCATATTCAAAAACTCTTTCTTCTTTTTCAACGAAACAGAAACAACTGCTATGAGTATTTTTAAACAGGGTATATATGTATAACAACCAGAATCTGTTTTACAGTTGATACAAAAATAGTGCGCAGGTGAAATTTGTCTTTGTCCTGTAAAAAGATAAATAGGCCTATGAAATGCCACTTGTGGGAAATATTTGTATTTTACATTATTGCAAAGAAATGGAGACAGAATGTTTGATCCTGTTTTAATGGCCTCTGCATTGAGTTTTTTTATTTATTTATTTGTGCTAACCACGTCCCAATCTCTGCTTGAATTGATCAATTTATTTATTGATTTAATCAGAGTTTGACGCCTTACTCGAGGGTGTTTCATTTTATATACGCCGGCGACAATTGGTGGAAAGAAACCGGAAGATGACGCGAGAAGGAGGTGGCACAAGGATCAGCAGGTTGCTGCCCGTTTGAACCACTTTTGAACCAATACAAAGATGGACGCTCGCTGATGAAATCGATAAGAAAAGCAGTAGAATTATGTGGTCCGGGATCGCGGAAGACTGGTAATGCATTTGACAAAACAGCTTTCTACTTGGAATAGCACTCTGTGCTTCTTGTGAGGCGGCTTTTGG
The DNA here is from genome assembly GCA_016165875.1 of Acanthopleura granulata. NCBI lineage: Eukaryota > Metazoa > Mollusca > Polyplacophora > Chitonida > Chitonidae > Acanthopleura > Acanthopleura granulata. Next base: position 34,116,433 of record JABBOT010000003.1, read on the forward strand.
CAGAAAAGAGAGGCATCCGGAAAATCATGTTGACGTTGATCTATTCATAGTGAGATAAATCAATATTATTGTCTGTCATTGTCCTAAAAGAATCTAAGGGAAAATTCCATTCGTTGTGGTCTGTGTAACACTCGACCTTAAGGACTCCCAAAAAGACGGTGGTATCGTCCACAGGCACAATTTTTGATACTATTTTTTTTTATTTTTTTATCAACGCCAGTAAATTTGCCTTTATTTCAAAGAGGTCAATTTTATTGACGGTGTACTGACAAACATAGGCTTGAATATCAGAGTCATCATTGTACAGTAGCGTATTTGACTTTACTCTTGGGTTTCTATCCTAAATGCCCTCGTGCCTTATAAAAAGATAAGGCTTTAACATAGCTCATAAATGTATATGTTCGGTAAAAATGTTGAAAGAGATCAAAATAGTTAAAGAGCTTGACCATCAACAATAATGTCTTGATATAAATGTGCATTTTTTAAAATGACTGGGATGAATTGGTCGATCATCAATGAGCAATATATATTTTATCTAATTTTGAGTAATTTTGTAGGTTTCTAGTTTTTCTTTACTACATAGTTGGTCCGGAAATCGAATTTCAGCTTTTCTAGATTTTCTTCAATAGTTTGTCCGCCCTAGGATCGAATTTCAGCCTCTACCTGCTCGCGTATTTGAGAAGAGCCCGTTTGCTGTGTGTACTGGAGTGGTACAAACAGGCTAACAATGCATAGGTGAAGTAGTTCTTAACTTCTAAGAGCGTTGTACACCATATAATGAAAGATCTAATGTTTAAAGAACGTATGTATTTACTTACGCTTGAGAGATACAAGAATTTATACTGCACACATGTTCCATTTCTGTTTAAGTTTGCTGCAGATTTTTATGGAAATTTTTCCATTGTGATTTTAAGAAAATCCATCAAGGTATTAATCATTGCATAATATTTATCTATTTAATTATTGGTTTGCTAGTTATAGCTGTGCACAAGAATTTTAGACTTTCCTTATGGCAAAAAAGTTTGATACCGAAATGGTCGATGAGTTTATTTATTTATTTATTTATCTGACTGGTGTTTTACGCCGTACTCAAGGATTTGGTTGATGTAAACATTATGTTTGGCAAGTAACTTACAGATTTTGTCACCTGCGATCTGTAGATATGCTCACCATATTGGTGGAATTAGGACAAGTTATCTCCATGATACTTTAAATGGCGCAAATGGCATTTTGGAAGGCTTATTGTTATCAAGGAGTTTGGAGAACCAGAACTCCAGAAATTTCCTCCCAAAGACCGGGAATGACTTCGATCCCGATGTGTCCTAACGTTTTTTGGACAGAAGTTTTCAGCACTCGACCACTAGATGCCCAGTAAATAATATTCTTATTGTTTATTTGATTGTTATATTACGACATACCCAAGGACTGTCCACTTATACAATGGCTGTCACTTTTATGGATGGACGAAACCGGAGGGCCCGGGTAAACTGCCGATCTCTGGCAATTCAATGACGGACATTTCCACGTGTGGCGTACACAGATATGCACAATAAATTGGTGGAAAACAAGTCATTTTCAGCAACTTTATACTGTACAAACAGGCCCACGAGCAATCAGAAACCCGCTTAACTTGAGTTCCGATGTGATTCTCCTCTTCTTTGGAAAATTACATTAAAGTGGCAAACTTCTTGCAAACAACGTCCAGGCCGGGTTGTCATATCTGGGGGCTTGAACTTGAGACCCATGTACCATACAAGAGCAAACACATGGAACGACCATGGAGTTAAACCAATGCATCAGTAACGTTAGCTGCACTTCGCCCAGTTTATAATATGACTAAGATAGTCGTCAATGACGGGAGTCGACGAATTTCTTTTTATCCTGACATAAACAGGATTATGTGTCAGATGTAGAGAATGTTATGATTGATGTACGGGTGAACACTTAAAAGAACAAATCACATTTAAACGACGTACACATCATGTAAAAGGTCATTTCGAGCTGATTCAAATATTGTCTGTATTATTTTTTGGCACTGTAGAGTGGAAATAAAGAATGAGGTGTTACGGTGGACATTTTGGACCCTACTGAAAGGGCGATGTCACTAATCGTGTGGAAAACACGAAATTTTCCTAAATGCCTTCCTGGTTGATTGTTACAATAATAGTGAACACAACCGGTTTACAAACAAATCATTCCATATCACGAAATGTTGAACGCTTTGCGATATGGCCGGATCCTCCATGGCCGTGCGTGCAACTACATTTAATGCCAGGCGGTCTAAGTTTATTGTTACATAGGTTACTGTCAAGCCGCTGCGAAATTGTCAGTTTTCTAAATTTTTTATTTATTTTGGGATATTTAATTATGTAATATATAATTATCAATGTAGAGTAAACCTTATTCAAAACTAGGTGATTATTGACCTGGAATGACCATTTGGGTTGACGGCCGATACACCAATGCCGGTTTCAACGCTTACATTCGAAACCGACATTGGTGTACCAGCCGTCAACAAAAACGGGCGTTCCGGGTCAATAATCGCAAAAACAGTTTCCAAAAACGACAAATACTGGAAACTACTAAAGGGGATATATATAAATATAGGGGAAAATATATAAATATTAATATTATAACGGAATCATGCAAAGAGAATCAATCAACGGTTTTCAATGATGACGAAACGGCGTGATGAATGTTCTAGGGAGGAATAAAATCAGTATCCAAATCGTGTACCATTTTAGAATATATGGTGTCGATAATCAACTATTTATCTCAGTTGCGCTTTGATTGCAACTGTTCATATATCCAACGTGGCGATCACACATAACGCGATGAACATACATGTATATTGCTATCCAAGTAGGGATTGTTCACAATTTCAAAAGCGAAACTATCCCTCTTGTCGCAAAGTCGGCATGACAGGAAACAATAGTACTCTTTGTACAGGTGCAAATCCAGACAAGATGTACCATCTGGAGAATCTGTAGTTTCCTTTAATCCCGGGGAAAATGCATATACATCGTTCACAGCCTTTGTTGTATACGGGTTGTTTACAGCTAGCAGATTATCAATGTACCGTTTGGTTTAATAATGAAAAAGGTCGAGCCTGGTGAAGATTACTGTTTAATAACTTCTGCATATAGTCGTAGTCATGGGTCTGCCAATACCTGGGCATGATTTGTAGCCATCGGAATACCTATACACTGTTGATAAATGCTTTCCCCAATTTTCACATAATTGTTATTAATGAGAAATTCAAGTGACTCAGTGAACAACGAGACATCTCATGAATGATCCCCCTTGTATTCAGTGAAAGTGATGAAGGCTTTGTTGCCACTGACATTAGCGTAGCGGCGACCGCTTTAATTAAACCCCAAAAATATTAAAGACGAAATTCTATCAATTAAATCTGTGTGCGGTATAGTAGCACAGAGAGTGGAGAAATCCCAAGTAGAAATATCTTTATATGGTATATGTGTATTGTGAAAAATGTTTATTCTCGGTTATTCAAAAATGGCTGCCACAAATATTGCTATGTTGATAGCAAAACATACTGTGTTTTCCAATTTATATCACATTAGCGCGCATGTGAAATTTGTTTGGCTAAGTCTGGCTGTATAACTTAATAGCTGAGGGTCAGTAACGTTTAACGCTGTGTATTCAAGTGGCAAACCCCTTGCAAACCAGGTCTAGGCCTCGTCCATGTACCAAACAGTAAGATATTTACTGTAACATAGAATTAACGCAAAAAGTCAGCAACGTTAATTGCACTTCGAACAGTTTGATATAAGAGCGAAACAGTCGTCAGTGATTCGGTCGGTGTATTTCTTGTTCCCCCGCACGCAAACAAGCCTGTACCAATGCTGTCGCCGTGAGTCCAAGTCTAGGTGACGCTGGCTTCCTTTCAGGCCGTACGTGGTAAGGTCTGGCTGGTTTCCTCCCATCATAATGCTGGCCGCCGTCGTATAAGTGATATATTATTGAATGCTGCGTACACCTATCAAATAAATATATAAATAAACAAACAAGTCTGGGTGTAAAATGTGCAAAAGGGCCTGATTCATCCACACGTGAACAGTGTAGTCAAAAAGCCAGTCGTGCCCATTTGACAATAAACGAGTCTAGCTTTACCTGTCACGAGAGTTTGACAGACAATTTTTACTTCCTGTTGTGCAGCATAAAACTTCATGTGTTCCGTTCGTCTCTGGAGACTTTAAAGACGTATAAATGTACGCCGTCTATATCACAGCTGGGGTTATGGTCGCCGTAAGCCTAAGATATATAAATATAGATGGTTTCACTGGAGACCTATTTACCGGACCGACGAAAATGAAAAGCATTATACTCGCGTGTGTCTGCTTAGGCCAAGGTTAGATCATGTACTTGTAAATTTAACCTACAGTATGGTAAACTGGAGGTGTACTCATTCAACATCGCAAAGCCTGTGTTTCACACCACAATATGAGTGTAATAAGGAATACTACACGTTTGTTGTCCACTGTAATTCTCGCCTGATAAGAGAATCAAAAGCTTAGCTGAAATCGTACAAAAACTGTAGGATTAGTTGCATTTTGAAAGAAATGTTAGCATATGATACATGAACAGATCGACAGACAACCCATCATCGAAGTCAAAGATCGATGCTACGAATAATAAATCGTAATGTAGTCTGCAATTGAACCAAGTTTTGTTGTGGAACAAAAACCGCGCGAGGAGTACCGTAGCGTTTTGAAAGTAAAGTTAACAGGCGGGCCGATCACTAACGTGCTGATTTTGATAGATCTTTTTGCCAAATGACGTGAGGCCTTTCTCGGTATGCGGTTAAAATGGGTGCATAACAGGCACAGTAGATCAAATAAATAACCCAAACTATTCGTCATGATCTCTAAGCCTACACGTATAATGCTATACTGTGTTATGTGCAGGATCATGTTGTTGTAAAGACTCAATCTGCATAATGGAATGTTTTCGTCCGCCGAACTTCGTAGGCCTTTCACATTTTCCTCTGTTGTATGCTACATACAAGGATCAGTGGACCGATCTAGTACTGTGTAGGTACTTCCACAGAATAAACCCTACCTAACTAATCATTTGAGGAAATTACATACAATCCATGCGTATTTGGTGTGATATTTGGAGACATATGTAACATAAAAACTTGGCAACTAAGGTCAGGAATCGAGCTACTGATTTTATGTGTCTGTTCAATTAGAAACCATACCTCTGATACCTCTGAACCAAGAGGTACAACGAACTACAAGCCATGAAACATTATGGTGAATCTGCCTGGGAAAATGTTTAATATTTTTCGATCAAAAAATGTGCTTGCTTGAAACAACTTGATACTTTGGAATAATTTACAGCTCTCTAACTTCATATCAAACATGCACAAATAATTGTGGCTCACACACCGGTTTTTACTTCTTCTTTCCCGGTAAGAAAAAGCATCACTCCAACTGCTCACAAGTATTTTGTGTACTGTTTTGTGGAGTAATTGCACTTGAGATTCAAGTGACTTTTCCCTGAAATGAAAAAATTATACCTGACTACTGCACCACCGTGGGACACTTTCCTACCTAGATGTAATAGCTTTTTGTTCGGCGTACACACAACATATTATGGTAAAAGTGGGTGACACCAGTGAGCTTGACGTAGAGCGTGATCATGAACTATTTGTTCAAAGCGTATGTACATCGAGGGCAGAGGTTCTTGGAAGGTTGGGTAAGATCAGCTCAAAGAAACTGCACTTGTGCGCAATCAGCCCTCGAGGTGTGTAGATTTCACAATGTATACACTCGGGAGAATCATTGCCTTATGCAGTGTCACAGTAAATGACCAGACGGCAGAGGGCGAGGTGTGTTAAAATATAAAGTATCACACTGTATTCCCTGCTGTGGGAGGTACACCTGATATGTTAGGCACATTTTTGTCCTTTCATTTAATTTAATACTTTTCGGCAAGGGAGGAGGTATGATAAGGTCAGAAATCTGCCCATGGCGGATACGATAAATGATCATGAAAAACAAAATTCTACATTACTTTTTTCTTTATTTTCGATATATGTAATCTATGAGTGTATATGTTTTTGTAATAAAAGTATAAATTTTTTGAATCAGCGAAAATGTTATTGTCAAACGAAATTACCCAATTGTTCAATTTGATCAAACTCGTGCAGTTTTGGACCTATTCAAGCTCCGATTTAGGCATGAAGGAAGTGAAGCCCCAGAATAAAACTTGCACAGGACTGTAGGTGTTCAAGTGTTACATTGCAAATGTGTACCAGTGATGTACACGACACTTAACATGTTGTTATGGTTACTTTTTATGTAATCATATTTCTTAAACAGGAGAAACTGTACGGGTCTGCAAATACCGCTACCAGTCTGTGTGAAGCGTGTCGCTGATATGGCCCCTGATATTCCAAATGACCTAGGCCATTGCCGCCATTAAATTCACAAGCTTGCACTGAACACCAGGGTGTTTTCTCCGAATTGTGCGTACAGCTCTGGGCAGAGTCCGCACAATCGGGAAACACAGTCACCGTCACAGAAGACAGCACAGTGACATTTATATGTACCAGTGGTGAGCCCAGTCCTGCCGCTACAGCATTCTCCTGGTACTACAACAACAGTGCAGTAATAACTTCTTAGGTGCCAGAAGTGAGCCCACACGGATACCTTACCACACAGCGGTATACATTGAGGGCTGATTGATATCAGGATGATGACGTCATCAGATGTGAGGCTCAGAGACTTGGTAATGGAGGCAGTAAACGTGTATCACCCAACCTCACACTGAACACCATGTGTCAGTTTCTGTTCTTCATATTAGTACAATCCTTGTTAAATTCTGTTGAACAAATTCAGTTATCTTTTATCTAGAAATATAGCAGCTGCCCTTGCTAATATTTCTTTTAACTTTTAAATTCCTGTTCCTTGTGCTTACTTTTGGTTCAGACTTTCTTATGGTTCACCCAGAGGATGGCAGTACAGGGTACACTAGAGTTCGTCTAATGATACTTAGATTAGAGGAATATAAATACATGGTTTTCTGTGAAATTGCACAGTTTTATTTATTTATTCTTATATAGGTGAGTTGATACATTTGATTTTAAGCGTATGCTTAGTTACTAAAATAATTTCCTCCAGCAACAATTAAACAATAAAAGGAAACGGACACTTGGTGAAACGATGAGAAACAGTTTATGAAGGACAGACAAAGAACTATTGTTTTCTATGGCACACATATTCATCTGGAGTTGTATAAGTTGTCTAACATATGTGTTCATTTCCACCCTTCCTTCTGCGCTTGTTTCTCCACAGCATCTGAAAAACATTGTCTTTTTTAATTTACGTATCCTTGCCGCTAAAATTGTTTTCAATATTCTGAACTTTAAAAATAAATAAAGCTATTTTAGATGTAGATAACAGTAATATTTTAGTTTCTGTTACTTTTTTTAAACGTAAACATCCTATTAATTGAAAAACGCTTTTAAAATTCAAGGCCAAATTCTTTCATACTTTGCATTAAGGATTTTCCGCTTTGTGCGATATGAGGGAATGTAGGTCAAATTGTAAGGCGTGGGATTTTATAGGGGTTTCACGTTTCCAGCAAATTGCAAATATATTAGATAAATGCAGACTGTTTAACTAGTTGTGTAGAAAGAAGAAACACACCGCAACAATTGTCGTAATAAAGCACAAAACTTAGTACTGGTAACTGTGATTTTTGTTTCACACTCTAATATTACATCTAAACAATGTCGGTGCTATAAATGTCGTTATACGTTATACGTTACATACTCACCCTCTTTCCTTCCCAGCTCCACCACAATTTACAACATGTAATTATAACTTTGTAACATACCCACTTGAAGGAGTGACATGTTAGAGACTAATTGTAGATCCGCGGGGAGAAATATTCCAATATATGTAAAGTTTACCGTCAGAGATACATGTAAATGTTCAAATTCTAGGCTTTGTTTTCGGGACCGAAACGTGAACGTAGAGAACACGCCTTTCTTATGGAAGATTTTCTGTCCGCAAAAATATGAGCTAATATTTGCTCTTCATGTTCAACAGCATTAAGCCCTCTAAAGGCACATACACTGGTCAGTGTTAGTAGTGAAGCATTTACATGAGCACTGAATTCGGTGTTGTCTATTTGGGAGTTGTTCATTTATCCCTTCAAGGACATCGTGTGAACAATTTCATTTTCAGGCCCAGACCCCTCCTCAGGCGGGAGCTATAGCGGGCCGTGTGACGGCCGAGGTGGTGTTGGTCATAGCTGTCATCATTATAACCATTGTTCTCCTGCAGATAAAACGACTGCAGAAGTCAGGTTACTTTTTTATTTCTCTTCGATATTCTTACCCTTTATTTTTAATTTTTGTATCCGAAAAATAATATATTTGATACGCAAATGATTTATTGTTCCGTTCTTATGTGCGGATCAATGTGTACGTGGAAGTTCATGTCTTTTCCATGATGGACATGCTGGTGGATACACATGTATCTTGTGTGTACCAAGCTGTATGCTGAGGGCAGTTTGAGGAGTGCAAACCTCACATCCCATTGGTAGTTTGTAAAGCAAGATACTCACAGTTGCTATACATGTGGTATACTCTGGCTTTGTAGTTACCAGGCTTACCCCGTCTATTTTTCAGGCAGAGACAAAGCGCGCGTCTATCAAACCCTCAACCTGCCATCATCTTCCCTTGAGGTCCCCGTCTACGTTAATTCGTGAGTAAATAATGTCATGACAGGTGTTTAATTTATTGTCAAACATTGCACTAATCAAAACAGCACATTTTCTCATAATTGATTACTCATTTTTGTTTACTAATAACATTTTGTGTTTTTCGAGGATTTTCGTTCCCACATTTGTTGTGACTGACTCAGTCCACCGTTAAGAGAGCAAACTCATGGAAACAGTATACGCATTGAATATGAGGACTCGCAACACAAACACCTATCATGCTTTAGATTAATCAGCCTGATTTTACCATCCGTAAAATTACTTCATTATTCTAAATGTTCGTGTTGCCTTTCCATAGTCTCGAGTCCCGAGTATGAGAACACTCCCACCAAGACTACAGAACATGACTCCACAGGTACTAGTGTTTAGTGATACAGTCCTGATAATTTGCTTGCTGCGAAAACAGGATAAATTTATGCAACATCGAAATAGTCCTCAAAATTTGTGAGTTTCGTCAAATTTTACATCATTAAGATTCTCTGCACAAACCATGCATTTGATTTATTTATTTGATTGGTGTTTTACGCTGTACTCAACAATATTTCACATCTACGACATCAACCAGCAGTATGGTGGGAGGGAACCGGGCAGAGCCTGGGGGAAAGCCATGATCATCCGTAGGTTTCTTGTGGACATTCCCACGTATGACCGGAGGCATAAAGCATGTAAAGCGACCTGAATTTGACTGGTTTAGTTTTTTTAGCCCATAGTTAAGACTTTCAAAAAAAAATTCTAATTCGTGCTTGTGTTGGGATCAACTGTGCATCACATCTACTTCATTACATCTGTTGGCAGACCAAGCCTATGAGAGACTGCGGACGAATTCAGCAGCGATACTTGACGCTAATCGTCTGCATAAAAATACCCGATTTTCTTAAAATTCTGCCTGATTGATTGTTACCATGAAACTGAATACAGTTGGTTTGCGATCAAATATTTGGATTTCATACGAAAGAGCGGAAGTTTTGTTATGTAACCGGACTCTACATGCTGATACATGTAGTTACGTTAGCATAATACACATTCTTAATTATTTGTAACGTTACAGTTTACCTGTTACATTTATGTTACTTTTACACCGCTGTGCCTTCTTTACTTCTCACTTTTCTAACTTTACGTTTATTTCAATGACCTTGTATCTGAATTTCGATTTCATGGTGTTCTCGTGTTTAGGCTTATACATATTCATTTATTTCCGTCCAAAAGCCTTTGTAAATTTAATATTACATTGAATTGAGCGTCCATCGCTAGGGCCGGTATTGAACCAGAAAACGTGGATTCTGTCGTCAGCAGTCTGATTTGGTTTCCACCCTAAAAAGAATTACTAAAGGAGGAAAACTAGAAGAGGATCACAAAAAAATTTCCATCATTACATAGTTTTGGGTATGGAAGGTAGCTAAGTATGGCGGCTGATCTTCTCGACCTCGCTGAGGGCGCGGATTTAGCCAGGCGCTGTGACCTTCTCATCCTCGGAAGGGTTGCGATGGTCGCGATTTTGTTATAACCGCACGTATCGTTCAGTGGCGTCTCACTGTGGCTCCAAGGGCATTACGATAAGGGACAATACTGATGCACTGTGCTACATATATTGTATTACTATTTCAGATTCCTCTGTGTCACTGTTTCCGAACACATTTAAGGAGGAAATCGACAAGGTGGACAAATCCATATGGACATATGAGCATATTTTGATTTTCTAACTCCAAAACCAACCATCTGGCAGAATATTCGACGACAGACATATCAGTAGTCAGGAGAGGAAGTAGATACCCCAGTGCACTATGTGTGGTCACTATCAAACCCTCACTTTGTGCTGATGTGGTTCTCTCACCGGGAAATGGAACAATAGTCCGATGGTACATTGGTGTGATGATGGCCTTAACCGGCTTCCATACTTGGAAGCGTGCAAGACAGCTGTGTTGACAAAACAGAAGGCGACATGTGTCAAAGTGCCCTGTGTCTTGAGGCTGGTTTTGTCGGGAAGGAAATGAATATAGAAACATGTGTGCATTGATGTGTTTAAAATGACATAAATAAATAATATTGCCTGTTCAGGTTCTAGAAATATTCAAGGGGCATTTTCCATCATTGTTAGGTAAGGCGTCGAAACCGACATTCGTATACAAGTCGTCAACCAAAATGGACGTTCGGGGTAAATAATCGCAAGGTCAGTTCCAAAAACGACAAATAACACAAACCACCAAAGACACTAAGAAAATATATAATATATTAAAATTAGGAGAAGTCAACAAATTTCATTGATGACAAAAATACGCAACGAATGTTCTAGGTGGTTGAATAAAATCAGTTTCCAAATCGTGTACCATTTAGTATATATGGTGTGGATAATCAAATGTGTATACATCTTTCACAGAATTTGTTGTATACGTGTTGTTTACAGCTAGCAAATCGACAATATACGGTTTTTTAAACATGTAATTTGACTTATCAGATAGGCAGTGGTATAATATACATATGACGTGATGAGATTAAATAGTAACGGGAGTAATTTTTTTGCACTTAATCCATGTTATCACTTTTCTTAAGGATTCTTTTATTTTTAAGAAGGTTTTCAGTTTTACTTCTGGGTTTCTGACGAATTTTCCCACATGTCACCTACAGATTTGGATGCCAACTTAGTCATTGTGGATCTTCGTATTTTACCCTGCTTCACCATTCGCTATGAAATGACACATGTCCGTATAAAAAGACTGACACTAGAAGGCAGTAAGTTTTCTGGTCTTGGCACTATCATCCTAACTGTATATATTCGGGAAAACATTTAGGAACATTAATAAAGTTGGAAGTGTACGGCTTTATGCCATTGAGAATGCTTATTTGTCAATGTATCTGGCATGTAGGAGCGACTACCGACATCTGGAAGCAAAATGTATTTCGCTCATTTACTTTATAGATTTCCATTCCTTTAATTGCTTAATGGTGGAGGTTGAATTGCTAATTATATCCACTCGCGATCTTAGGCATGGGCCGCTTTTCATGTGAAAGGGAAGGGTGAGGACAGACAACCTTTCGTGCCTTCCGTGGTGGTTGAGTTTGAAAAGCGACCTGCATATCCACTAACCCGCCTGTATAAACAGGCTAATAATGCTTCAGTGACCTAGTTTTTGTCTATCCAAGAACACTGTAGTCTATCTGCTGAAAGGTGTGTATAAGCTTTCATGTGTATAGGTACAGGTATGAGTGTATGTGTGTGAGGACACCTGCTTGAAACCTGTTTAGGCTGCATGCAGATTTTTGCAGGATAAGCGTTTTTCTTTTCATCCTGCCACAAACAGGATTATGGGTCTAAAATACAGAATCATATGATTCACGGGCAACACATAAAACAAATAACATTTAAAGCACGCATCATTTACAAGGCCATTCGCTGATTCAAAATATGGTATTCATTACTTTTTTGTATTTGTATACAGTGATTCAAATGGAAATAAAGATTAAGGTACAAAAGCGGGCATTTTGGGAGATACTAAACTGGGTGAAACACAGTGACGTCAGTAATCGTGTATATGTAAACAACCAGAGAGTTCCTGGTTGATTGTTACAATGACATGGAACACATTCCGTTTACAAAGAAGTCATTCCATATCAAATGTCGAAAGCTTTGTTATATAGACGGATCCTCCATCATCGTGCGTGTAACTACATCTAATTTAACGTTCTCAAAGTTTATTGTTACATATATTATGTTACTTTCAAGCCGCTGCGAATTCTTGAATTCTCACTGTTCTCACTTTTGTTATTGATTTTGCTGTATTTGAATATGTATTATATAATTATCAGTATGGAATAAACCTTATTCAAAAACTGTTTATTCTCGGTTATTCAAACATGGCGGCTATAAATATTGTTTTAGGGGATATGTACATGTTGACAGCAAAACAGACTGTTGTCGAATTTATATCCAGTTAGCCGTACGCGGGTCCGACAGTAGCCCGCTGGTGGTCGTGGGTTTCCCCCGTTCTCTGCCTGTTTTCCCCCTACCATAATGATGGCTGCCGTAGTATAAGTGAAACACTCATGAGTATGGCGTAAAACACCAATCAAATAAATAAATAAATAAATATATCGAGTTAGTGTGCACGTAAAAATTTCTTGGCTTATTATGGCTAAAACAAGAGAGATCCGAGAATGATGCATTTTTGTGACAATTGCAGATGAATGTTTGATTTTCAGATCTAGAACAATGTAAACGCGAATTATAATTATTTTGTGAATTCGGGAACGCTTACGCTATCATGACCCTTTCGGGTGTATAGGAGTGTATCATATATTTATTTACGTCGGTAATGTCCAACATACTACATTCAAGTGGCAAACTCCTTGCAAATCAGGTCCAGGCCACGTCCATGTACCAAACAATAACACATAGATGGAGCCAGGCATGGAATTGACGCAAAATTTCAGCAACGTTAATTGCACTTAGCACATTTTGATATAAGAACGAAACAGCCGTCAGTGACTGGGTGAGTGTATTTCTTGTTCCCACGCCCACAAACAAGCCTGGACGTCAAATATACAGAATGGTCTGACTGATCCACATATGAAGAGTTTAGTGAAAAATAAGTCGTGACTATTTCACAATGTCTGTGACATGTGTCTGACAGGGAATTTTACTTCCCTATCTACAGCACGAGGCTTTTTGTTTCGGTTCGGATCCGAAGATTTCACAGACGTTATGTACGCCGTCTACATCACAGCGCCGGGATCATAATCCCTGTAAGTCTAAGTAATAAACATATAACCGTGGATATTTTTCAATGGATCAATTTCCCGGAACAAACAAAATGAAAAGTTTTATACCAGTGTGTGACTGCATGGGGCAAGGTATAACGATTATTTCTTTACTTGAAATATTTCTTTAAAAAATTGCTACTTCTGTTTAAACCATGGAACTAGGGGTGCTGTATGTTGTTATTTTTTAAACAATTATATGAACAGGTAAAATAAAACCCTACCTGAGGTAAATTCTTAAGTGGTCGGATTTCACCCTTAAGGTGTGACCATTTGCCACAATGTAAAACGCCAATCAAATAAATAAATAAATACACCTTGACATTTTGTGGGCTGTCGGTAAATAAAGCATTACAGTTCACCAATGTCTGTTACATCATTTAAATTAGTCGCGCAATATTTCTTCCATTTACGTGTACATGTTCATCAGAATTTGATGAAACGAGACCTCAATCTTCATCATAATCAAGAAATCAGTAGTCCTACGCATGCACACCTCAGCACAATCGAGTCATGTTCACACACTGCCTTACAAGGAGACCATATCAGCAGCGATGTTGTACACCCCTTGGGGACGGTATTTCGTGGCTCCAGACCTATGCAGGTAGCTCTTTGTTCCAAATGAGATTTACTGGCAGCTTTAAACACCTCATACCCAAACACACGTGAAGAGAATTTTCTAAGGTACTTGAGAGTGATCTCCCTTCGTTGAGGTCGTCTCCTGCCACATAAGCACATGCGTTACCCAGCCCAGCCAGTATATATTGGCTATATATATAGCCAATATAACCTTGTTGCGATAGTTATCAGACAGTTAAGCTGATGGTAAAGAAAAAAACAATAACTACATGTATCACATAATTATATCAGTATTAACAATGGCTCCTCTCACCACAATGCTGGCCGCCGTTATGTAGGTGAAATATCCTTGAGTACGGAATACAACTCAAATGCGGACAGTTGTTTGGGTCAGTTCTGAAAACCAGTACCGCCGTCAAGTATTCAGGGTGGTGATACTGTGTACATATTTTCTTCTCTGTATATTTGGTGTACTTTGGAACTAAATATGCAATGAGTTTTCACCTGAAGTGGGAGCATCAAGAAGTATTATAAAACAAAAAGATTTGTGAGCCAGACAAATGTTATCTATGAAATGAAAATGGACACACATACTTCTTTCGAAAATAAAATTGCTTTATTATCAGAAGAGTACTTAAAAACAAATGTTAAAATATCAAAAAAAAAAGAATTCTGGTTGTAATACAGAGGCATAAGCTAACTCACTAGTTTCAATGAAATATATGAACCGAAACCTATGGAACCTAGAACAGTGGTTAAGGACAATCTCCAGATAATATACAAATTATTATTATCATAAGTATATCCATACCTTTTTTACCAAACAAATGGTCTACAGGTGTTTTTCTACAAGTTACTATGGTATATGGCACGCTCGTGCTCTACAATACCGAACGACAAGGTAGCAGTAAATCCAAGTATTAATACATCCGTATGCACGAGTTGTCACATACAGGGATCAATGGAAAGCAAGGAAATCTGTCACTCTTTTACACAAGTTGGTAAATTATGCAGTCTACATATATATGTATGGCCAGCCCAACTGGAACTTAACGTGTAATAGTAAGCGATGTGTATAAATCACAATTCAGGCAAGCGGTTATACGATATGCAAAATTATAAAAAAAAGTTATATATAAAAAAAAAGTTATTATAAAACAGCCAATAACATTTTGAAAAGGTAAAAAACATCTTCTGACAGTGAATATCATGAATTTTTGTTTCATTCTGTTATTCCCTTTACGTTCTGAGTGCATGTTGAAACAAAATTATTCATGCAAAGAATTTTACTGAATTGACCTTTGGAGTCCCTTTCAAAGCAAACGACTTCCAAAATTTACCGTGGGAAGAATTTTTAGACGAAACTTCAGATATTTGTGCACCATTATTGATATATTTAATCTTCCGACAATATATGCGAAAATTGGCAAATTGTGAAGCAAAAAGCCTTGGTCATTTATCGATAAATAGTATACAGCATGCATGGTATGTTATTTAAAAATCCGTAATGCTTATTTATATATCAATTCTAATTTCTCATTGCATCCTTTCCTGAAACCATTGCATAATTACCATTCGTTCTTCTAAGGCCGAATGTTGTTTCAAAAATATCAAAAAGAAAAAATGACCGAACATATCCTTAAAAACTCTTAAGTTTTGAAAAACCCTAAAACATCGAAAAGGGTAGAATAAAAGAATAAAATATGTAATATAAAAAGATATCTGTGGCATAAAAATAGAGCAAATATCAACGTCAGAGACGGTTATACATCATACATTGTGCATATATCAAATTCCATGCAAACGTATAAATTAGTGTGTTTATAGAGATTGTCATCACTTATTAAAATACCCATTTACAGATGGTATGTTAAACGTTTATGTACATGTGCCTTAAGGTGTGGCTGTTGTTACAATTATATTTGGCATATAGATTTGACACGGACCACAAGACTGCTCAGTATAACCTATGGCTAGGGAAACAAAACGGATCATGCAGTCCGTGTACTATATCCGACAGTTACACATATATCAGCTTTCAAAAATAGCTAATAATTACAAACTAGGAGACACAAGTTGTTCTAGGAAAAACAAGGCAAAATATGATAAGCAAAATATAGTCTAACACAAGCATCAAATATTTCATAGAAATATATGTTTACAGTGTTATAGCAATATGCACATATGTTTAGAAAAAATGTCCCCTTTGACAATTCTGTATATTTAAACAACTTTTCCTGCAACATTGTTTTCAAGCTGCAATCTATGAGCTTCTCTTGATATATCTAAAATTGTTTAGTCTCATGCCGATCCTTTATTTTAACTGGTCCGATCGTATTCTTGTTTACACTTTTTGAGACTTGAATTGTACTCTTTTAATGATTGGTGTGTTCCTATTCCTGATTTTTGACTGGTACTAAGGTTTCACCTCTTCAAATGTTATCGCACTGGCTGAGAGCAGGAGGTACTTCCGACCAAGTTAATCACATGTCACTGTAGCGATCAGTTATTAGATCTGGCTTATTCAAAACATCCCTCAGTCCATTTCTGTAACAAGTTCTTAAGATCTTTTACTGTCAATTTTTACGGATCCCAAAATATATAGTCAACATGTTCGTAAAACTCCAGGATTCGTAAGGTATCAGGGCCAAATAACTCAACAATGTAATAAACACGTTTTCTCATATCATGATTGAAACTATTCCTTTGTTGGCACATATACCTGTAAGATTTTGCGCTTAAAGAACAGAACCTTCGTTTGCTGGTCGATTAGCCTGTATGTTTGTCTCTGTTCCTTCCTTTACTGTATGAATGCATGTTGGCAAAAAATTATTGATGGAAGTGTGTGCAAAGAATTTTAACAAATTAGCATTTGTGGTCCTTTTCAAAGCAAACAACTTGATATATTTATCGTAGCAAGAATTTTTCAAAGAAGCTTAAGATATTTGTGCACCACTATTTCAATATTCACTCTGCAGACAGGACATCCCAATGTTAGCAAATTACGAAGGCGTAGTGGTCAGTCATTTATATATACATTACATATTATAGCATACATATAGCATGTTTAGTATTGTATCTCAAATGTCAGTAATGCCTATTAATATGCAAATTTTAATTTCTCGTTGTATCCTTTTCTGAAATGATTGAATAGTTAACATTTCCCCTTATATGGCGATATTTAGCTTCAAAAAGATCTAAAAGACAAAATTAGCCAACATACCCTTCAAAATGTCCTAATTTATCTTTTTTAAGCCTCAACAGAAATGTCCTGTCCCATGTAATCGTTTATATTAGTGTGTTTAATATTGTGATCACTTCTTAAATAACCATTTATAGACGGTATATTATAGCGATTATATACATGTGCCTTCAGGTGTTGGTAATTGGTACAATTTAAACAAAAAATAAAATGACGGAACCATCAGAAATCATTTCATTGAAATATAAGTTTACAGTGTTACAAAAATATGTAAATATCTTTTAAAAAATGTTTCTTTCACCAGTGCTCTGTATTTTAATAACTTGTCGGATAACATTGTTTTAAATTTCCCATCTAGTATCTTCTCTTTATATACCCAAAACTGTTTAGTCTCTTACCCGTCCAATATCTGAACTGGTCCAATAAAGTTCTTTTGGTGTATGCCTGCAACGATGATTTTCATTGGCTCTAAGGTTTCCCCTATGAAAAGGGTTATCCCGCTGGCTGGGAGCAGGAGTTACTTCGAACCAAATTAGTCACATGCAAGTCACAACTGAGATCAGTTATTAGATCGGACCTATTCAAAACAACTCTCAATTCATCGCTGTAATAAGCTCTTAGTTTATTTTACGGCCAGTTCTTTGAGGACCTCAAAATATATAGTTAACATATTCATGGTAATATTCTATTTATAATATATATAATAATAATATTTATATTTAAAAAGTGGCTAACGAATGTAAACTAGGAGTCACAAATCATTCCAGGAAATACCAGGCAAAATAGGGTAAACAAAAATTAAAGTAACAAACATCACAAATGAGTTCAAATGAGAAATATATGTTTACAACGTAGAAGTAACATGTGCATATCTTTGGAAAAAGTCTTTGTTTGGACAGTCCTGTGTATTAGAACAACTTATCTTAGATCTGTCTAGTAGCTTCTTCTTATATATCTAAATATATTTAATCTCATACTCGTCTATTATTTTAATCTGTCCAATTGAATACTTGTTTAAGCTTTTGGAGATGCAAAATGTACTATTTTAGTGGCTGGTGTATTGAAACATAGATTTTGATTGGTACTAATGTTTGAGCTCTTCAACCACACACGGTTATCTCTCTGGCTGGGAGAAGGAGTTAGGCCCGAACAAGTTGCATGTCGGTACTGGGATCGGTTATTAGATTTCACTCAAGTCAAATTTAAAGTGCTTGGCAACTTTCAGTTCCACTGCTTTACGGAGTCCAAATTGAATAGCCCCCATATTTATGGTGTAACATTCCTGCGGCTTAGAACGAAATAAGGCCAAATTACTACACAATAATCAGGCCAAATTTGGCCTGATTATAAGGGGAAATACTAGTATGGTGTTATATGCGTGAGTATAATGATTTTTGCTTCAAACCCGAAAGTTTCCCTTGGCCTAAACAACAGAGCTAACGGTTGGTTGGTGTATTATTTTATTTCAGTTTAGGAACTCTACTGCTGACCATCGCGTTCATCAGCTGTGTCAGTCTGGACTGGTGGTCCCACCTCACCAAAGGCAATGCTGGCGTAGGTCGTCGGGTTTTTGGCAGGGTGTATGATGGGCTTAGCGCCCGTGAAGTCCACGTCCGTGTAAGCCCGCGCGTGAGGACCTGCCATCTGGAAAAATAGATATGTACCAAACAATAATGATTAAAATATTGACTGATCAATCGTGGATATCTCAGATGATAGCCCATAAAAGGGATCGTTTGACTATCAAGTCCTCCCGTTCGAACTGTATCTTCATAAAATTTTACATTCTGACCTGGGACGTTAGTTTATCTTTTCTATAACCCGGTACATCTTTTGGCACGGCCATAAGCTATTCTAGTCGCATTTCAGTGTCAGGTAAATTCAACTATATAGTTAAAGGCTTTATACTAATGTAGTGTATTTGGCCTTGGGCCGTTTTCTTCATTGTCACTCCTCTTTTTCTTCGTATGTATGAATGCTTAGGTTTTACATCTTACTTCAGATAACGACTTTCCATATCGGCCAGGTGCCTTTATAGATGCTGGTTCCTTCCCCAGAATCACGGTGAACCCGCTTACCAAATCCATCAGTTTTCTCCCTGAACGCATACGTGCCACAGATCCGGTGTGCATGAACACACCTTCTCGGCGCAGCCAGGATTCCAGCCCCTCGCGCATTTTGGTAATCCAGAAGTCTCGGCAACGTGCTGAATTTGACGTAGACGTTTTATAACCTACCCATTCTGAGAACTGGACCCCGTATTTGATTTGCTCTCCAGAGTTACATTATGCGCTACATTGACGAAAACAGTAAAATGTCCACGGCAAGAGAGACCGTAAATTAGTGGTGTAGATTACTTTTGGATTATCGAACTGCTCGAGGGACAAGTTAGGACGTGAACTCCTGGTTGGGCTGAACAGGTACGTTGAGGAATGTCCGCAGACCGGATTTATCATACGGGGAAGGGGAAGAAACTGATGGACACCAGCAGGTTCTCGGTGATAATTGGGGCGTGTGGATGGGGAAGGTCCAGCGTCTATAACGGCACCAGTTCAATAATATAGAAAGTCATTATGGATGCAAAGATTATTTGTAGGGTACGCACCGTAGAGCTGCGCTAAGACTACACAACCAGTCTCCATGTCCCGCGTAGCGCAAGGATCAAGGAGTATCTCATCAATGCGGTCGTTGTGAGTTCAAGCCCAGCACATGCTGGCTTTCTCCCCGGCCGCACGTGAGATGGCCTGTCCCCAACCTGCTGATGGTCGTGGGTTTTCCCCGGTCTGTGCCCGGTTTGCTCCCACCATAATGTTGGCCATCGTTGTATAAGTGAAATGTTCGTGAGTACGGCTTAAAACAAGAAATCAAATAAATAAATCACACTGCACAGGAATCTGCCAATCTCGGAAAGTCAAATTTGCGTTCATACTACAAGTTGTTGTGTTTATACTATTTATTGATTTTAAGGTCTAACTTGATTCTCCGATAGGTGACGCATGCATATTAAAATAACCCGGGTTGAAGTCGACCGGGTTTGTTTACCCCTCCTTTTTGATGTAGTTTGAACATTTAACCCGAGTCTGACCCAGGAGTAAATTTCGTAGTGTAACGCGGCCATCACCATGTTTAAAATGACCGACGGTGCATGTTCTAAGTTGAGATTCTCAAAACGGAGGGACAATGTTATGTTTATTACTGTAAAGTTTTCCTCCTAACACCTACTACCACACTGGAAATTGACCTGCACCATCGACAACTATGAAACGCAGCCATTCTGTGTGGGATTTGACGCAAGTCTTCAAAGCTCAGAACCTGTCAGGGTTGTGGTTAAAACTTAAGTATATGCGTAAATTTATAACATGAAATCATCTAGACACTTCCTCCCGTCATAACATTTTGGTATGGAAACAATTTGCAGTGTTGCTCACACCTGTACTATTTATTATTAAAACACAGAGAATTAAAACAGTGTCCTGTCTCTATGTTATTACATGTTACATAGACAATCAACTCAGGAAATTTACATGACGGTTTGTAAACAGCTGATATATCACAGCTCGCTGACTGGCCAATATTTGATAAGTTTAAAAGCATGGGCACCTTCAGACCCCCATCGGCAGCAAAATACTCCACACTTCAAACGAAGAGAATTCAGCAAAGATTTCATACGAATTCAAACAGGTTTTCGCCGTCAAAAGGGTATTTTGCAACCTTTGAACAGTGCCTCAGTCTTGAGCAGTCCTTTACTTTAACAAAGCAATAATATCTTGAATAAGCATATGAGATGGACAATTACTTGACCGGGTCTGCTGGATTGTTCCAGATGGTTAACATCCCCGGAGTTAGAATGCATCACCTCATCCCCACCAAAAGCCGCGTTAGCATAGGTGTCCACGGGTCTGTGTCCTGTGTATACACAGAGTCACAGAAACATGTAAACTAGACGAAACTGCTTTTACATATTCAAGACATTAACAAATCTTCAACATACAAACTTGCCTTGTTTGGTGGGTCTCACTTTCAACCTCGTAGTATTTTCCATTAAAAAATGAACAGCTTCTACATTTTTATTCCTGATAAATTATGGCCGTCAATGGGTGAATTACATGGACATGGATCCAATTAAAACTGATCAAACTGTTTCAACTCTTCATCTGCCTCAGTTAGCCTTCTCATCTATAAATACTAGTAGTAGGTTGCAGTTATATATTTTTTAGGCTTTGTTGTGAATGTTTCTTGCAGTGAATATCAACTTTTGTAACACACATGATTTTTAAATTCCATAGTGAACTGTCATACGAGGGAAGATTTGCCAGCACCAGAACTGCCGTGGGTTTGTCCCCACCATAATGCTGGCCGCAGTCGTATAAATGGGATATTACTGAGCAGAGCGTTAAACATCATTCAAACAGATAGAAAATACAACAACACTCATTTGTTAACGCACAGAAATCCACTCACGTAATAAGTGTAATTTGTGAAATATAGTTTATTTGGTGATGTTTTCGGTAATCTTTCTTGCCCTGAAATGTACTTAATATGTTGTCCATATATAATATAATTTTAAAATGTCTACTTGCCTTCCGGTTTTGCTGACTTTGAATGGAACATCCCCTTAGCCTTACCGAAGATACCTTGATAGAAAACATAACTTCATAATCAGGTAATGTAACAATCAGGGTGTCTAAATCATGAAACATCTTAATTCACTATTTGTTCATGGAAGTAAACCCAAAGGAGCGACGACAGTGTGACAGTTGGTACACGTAACTAGTGAAAGACGGGATCTTGAAAATTGACGTCAGTTCGTTTTTCCTCACTGTTTATGCAAATGTTTATATGGTAGCAGCTTACACACCCACAAGCAGCTTCGCTTATGCTGAATTAGTTAAAAATGGAGTTATGTTGATTCAAAAAATGCATTGGTGTTGATTTCAGTGACCCGACGTCACGTGTATAGAACTGCACAAAATCTGGCATTGAGATCACACTACATTCACATTTCCGTGAGCGCAGCGCAAAGGCACCAGGCCTTTTAAATTATCTCATTTAGGATTTTATTATAAATGTGTAATTAAGTAAGTGATTAAAAAGTATAGCGACATATTCGTCTCCTAGCTACAAGCATGGCTTGAGAGAAAAGACAACACTAAACCAGATGTATATATGCATAGATGAAGTATCCCACATGAAGTTTGAAAAGGATATTCCTCTTTTTGTGATGTTTCATATCCGAGATTTTGTTGTCCAAATGAATCACAGTCGAAGGTGCCGAGATATTATCATTATTACAATGGGGTGAGAATAATTTCTATAAACCGAGAACTCAACTGCTTCTGATGACGTCAAATGGGCCCTGCTATGCGTAGTAGACATATGAGTGTGCGGGAGAAAAAGTCAGAGTTACATTTGTTGAAAGCCTAGTTGTATGTCGACCATGTGCGTAAGTTTATGTAAATAATTTCCATTTACATTTAGGATTTGTTTCTTGTAAACTACACACCTGTCGACTGTATAAGACTGACTCACATTTTCATTGATGACTTCAAGGTTTACCAGTAAGACTTAACACATGATTTCAAAACATCAATGCATATATTGTCATATCACCGGTGCCCAATCAGATGTTTTAAGTCTTGTAAATGCAGAATTATTTCAATAAACATTGTTTTCAAAACGATTTAATTATGATTAAGATTTCCTTGCTGAGAAGAATATGATTTAACAGATGAATTAGAAACAAAGATTTTACCAGTTACGACAAAAACAAATCGTACAATTTAATACGGATGAACGAAAATAATCAAACTATTAGGGAGGTAAACTGGTATCCGGCAGTGCTGAGCAGACAATAACAAAGACAAAGACTTCAGCATTACGAAATAATGAAAGTTTGCTTCTCTTTGTACTAGTTTTTGGATGCTTTGTGAGCGTTTTGTCATTAACATGGTTTAATTCACAACTTGTCATTACCTATCCTTCTTCTGAGAAGGATTACCACTCCAGTAAGGACTAATGCCAGCAGAGCGATTGCTCCGGAAATGCCGCCTGCCAGAGGTCCAGCCAAGGAAACGAGGTTAGTAGTCGGCACATCAGGAGCTGTAAAACACGATTTAGTAATCTTCAGATAAAGGTCGTAATATACATAGACCCTCTTTATCTGAGGAAGTTTTACACAACATTCTTCAGAACAACTACATGGCCTGAGTTATAGGTGTATTATGTGACCAAGTGCTGGTCATATAATATGGATTCAGGAGTAAATATGGGGCGTTTTGGAAAGGAAATGTCATAACAATGCGTGGGATGGACCGTATAGTCTCTCTCTCTGCAAGACCAGTTTCTTGTCACTTTCATCAAAGTTAGACACAATTTTAAAAATCTTCATTTAAGTATGTTATTTAACACCAGTTGCACAACTATTTCTAATGCAATTCATACTACTGTTGCTGCTCCACGTGACGCATTATATGAAGGTGTAATTTCACAAGGTAATGCTGTTATAATATCTTTAGTTTTTGTACGTACACAACGTGTCAACAACAAGGAGATTAGATTTTTGCTCTTTATACTTGAC
This sequence comes from Acanthopleura granulata, assembly GCA_016165875.1. Lineage (NCBI taxonomy): Eukaryota > Metazoa > Mollusca > Polyplacophora > Chitonida > Chitonidae > Acanthopleura > Acanthopleura granulata. The sequence goes on from JABBOT010000003.1 coordinate 34,140,303, forward strand.
ATTGCTAACCTCATACAAATGGAGACAGGGTCCATCTTTTGGGGTTTACATTTCCAGCGCTACAAAGAGCACACGTTTATTATCATGGAGGTCGGAAAAATTATAACCACAGGTTTTACAAGAGGACAGTCTTATACTTTATCACATAACTGCAGTATTTTTCATTCCTATCAGACCAATGCATGTTTTTGTATGTACCTAAATGCATAACACATCACCCCAAAATTTCATGGCTTAAATGTATCTCCAACCGTAAATATACGATCGCCATCCGCGTTAGGTTTTTATGAATGCCTCTGTCTTGAGAAAATGAGTTGTCTTCATTTCGACGTCAATCATTGCTTTTGAGTTTGAGCTCACTGCAAGCCCAAATGTACTCAACCTGTTTCATGATTTTCATATGCGATAGCCTCTCTATAGGTGTGAAATTCTCTACATACACGTCACACATGTATAACGCACCTAACGCAGTGCATATTCTACGGTGTCTTCTGAACACTAGTTTGTACAACCATACCTACATAAAGTAGGCAAGTTTTGTAACTTATTATACTTTTATGCTTGGTAGATGTATTCAAGACCATATCCTAGATATCGTAGATTGTACAGGTTGAGAAACGTGAGGTTATATATCCACAATTTACATACGTAACGCTGACCTTTGGGCGTTTGGAGTTCCATGGGGTGATAGCTATGAGGCACGGAGCAATGCACTCGGTCTTAAAAATTTTGTCAGTCGAACTATGACCAAGTATTTCGTTTTCTGGGAGTGGCGAACTTTTGAAAATGTTAAGAGGAATCTTGTTTTATACATTAGTGAATTTTACGTAACTTAAAATGTCCGAAATCTCCCGCAATCTGTGTCGTCTTATTGGCAGAGCGACTTCCGAACACATGAAGCCTAACACGAGAATATGAGGTCTGCATACTCTGTTGAGCATCAAGTATCTGGCTGCTCGTTATGAGCGGTTTAATATATGACATGCTCATTAACGTTTTCAGCATGTATAGATTGAACAATGCATCCGTTTTTCCATGGAAATTTGGTATTGCGTGATACTTCATCAAATTATAAATATTTGCTCCGCCATTAACATAACTTTATTTATTCACACACGAGAAAGAATGAACGCAGGAGAGTTTGAAGAATAACGATGTGTATACATGCTGTATCGCCGAGTTTTATTTCTTGGCATATCCCGTTTGGGGAATGTCGCCTCCGCAAGCAGTTGGCAGGGAGATCGGACGTTGAGCCGTGAACACCGACGACACAACCCTCGTGTCACGAACTCGAATCCTCTCAGATCCGGCCCCCTCCCCACGCCCCACCCACTCCACGTGTAGCTACCCACGGTGTGAGTTGACTTTCAACGAAAATGAAATTGACTTCCGTCGTTTCCACATCATCAAACTGTTTTAGATTCTTGTGAGAGAGTCATATCGCTGTGCATGTTGTTGAAATCGAAAGTGAACGCGTTCTTCTCCAATTTGAAATTATTCTATAAGCTATCTGTTTTACCATACACGTCTGCCTAAATAACGTTTCAAGGGCGCCTGTCATTGTGATCTGTAAAGATCTAATGATGATCTACCGTCTTCGTAACTCCTTATGAAGTGTTGTTAGCTCTATAAACCTCCCAAGTCTCGTTTGACCTCTGACCAGACTTCTACTTCCAAAAACATTGCCGCCAAACAGACGACGAACGTGCCTTGTTTTGCTAAACCTTGTTTTCTTCTGATTTTCAATATCAGCCAGTGTTTTGCAATACTATGCAATCGCCTATTCGGAAACTCAAGTAAGATACCTGGATGCAAATCCTTTAGGTTTCCATTTAACGACACGGTCATAAAGAAGTGGGAAAACCTGTGCAGGTTTGTAGTCTTATTTTATTCTTGCAGTCTTTACAACTGCCAGTTGATTATTTTTTTTAAATAAAGATCCATTTCTTTACCAATTTAGGAGCGCTGACCGCAAGGCAACATTCAGGAATACAATTTGCAGCTGTCATTTTCATGGGGGGGCTGACCGAAAATAGCCCAACCATCTTCCAGTGGAATGAAAAAAGTTGTTTACATTCGCAACTTCACAGAAAAGTTGAGCTATAGATATGTTGAATCATTAAAGCATAACACAAATATTTGATGTCATTTAGAAATTCCACTCCCTTCTAATATTTTAGAACACTGTAGACCTATATATACTTTATTAGAATCATTAAATGTACTCATCTGAAGCATATTCTACACTTTTTATCAAATCATGGATCAAATGTTATTGAGAATATCCTTTACTATAAACAGTTATGTGTAAATCAAAAACTGGTCTCAGGGTTACAGAGCATCTTCCCGTACAGGTGACAACGCCCAGTAAATGCGCAGGTGAGGTGGAAATATCATCGGATGTTTTAACGAGCGATACTGAGCATGACCAGGGCAATCATTGTCATCCATGCCGGGAACAGAGTTGTGTGTCAAAGCTTCAACAGGTAAATGGTAAGAGATTTAGATAGAACTTTCTTCACAGATTACAGGAACTTTCTTGAAAAATATTACTTTTTTGAGATATGTCCCTGAAAATATGGCCTTTAACTAATGAATAACACCTGAATATCTAAAAATCATACAAGTTATTTGACTTGACTTATTAGCTAATGTCAAACTGTTTTGGTTTTAGGAACGGTTTCAAGGCTGAGGCGAGAGATTGCTGAATTGGAACAGGAGATCCAGCAGTTAAAAATAAATAAACAGCAGATGAATTATGACCAACTCAAATTGGAAGAAAACATGGTAATATTCTACAAAATCTCGATACATTTTGGCACTGTTTCTTAAAATATGCTGTTTTTCTGTAAAATGCCAATGGTATTTTGCAGTATTAATAACTTTTATTTTAATGCTTTTTAATGTTGGTGGTCTACCTGCTCCCCCTCCCTGTTTCTTTCGGGATTTTCCTTGACCCGGGGGTACCCAAAATACTGACTCATCGCTCCAGAAGAGAAAGTACGGCATAAAACAACAACCAGTCAGCCAGATAGACTTACAACAAAGAGAGTAATTTCAGATCAGCGATAACAGTGTGATGACAGTATATTCCATTTTCGCTTATCACTGCCCTGGAAGTGGCATAAACGGTGATGACTGACAAATTTGATCTATCAAGGGAAAAGTGGCCCCATGTGGATAGCCCTAGCAAGTGTTGAATTATTACAGATGTTACAGTAATTGCAGAGAAATTAAAGAAGTCATATATACCCTGTGCTAGAAAAGTGAAGAAAAAAGGATGTGATCAAACTGACTAACACCTACATGTGGCCTTATATTTTCTAATTATTTCAGGTTATCCATTTAACAAGTATACCAACTGATGCCCTTTGACATTCTAGTTGACCTCCTTCACCATCTTGGTCCTTTTGACTATTACCAGGAATGGACAGTAAAGTCTCCTTCTCTGCAAGACCAGCTTTTTGTCACTTTAATCAAACCTGGACACATTTTTAAAAATCTTCATTTAAGTATGTTATTTAACACCAGCTGCACAACTGTTTCTAATGTAATTCATACTACTGTTGCTGCTCCACGTGACGCCTTATATGAAGGTGTAATTTCACAAGGTGTGTCACCGCTACCTAAGTGCAAAGGGTTCATTAACAAGAGTTTTGACTGCCACAGCTCATGTAGCAATGAATGCTACAGAAATCACTCAGGATATTACCTCAGCTTTAGGTTTGAAAACTATATGCCACGGTAATTATAAAAGTAGACATACAGTTAGGTCAGTTACTTGTGTTGCACCAAAAGCGGCATTTGTTTAGGCTTCAGCATGATATCCAGGCTCTATCAGTGACAAAGCCATTGTAGAACACACAGGCCTACTTAATCAATTCAAACCAGGTGATCTTATTTTAGCAGATAAAGGTTCTACGTCATACGATATCTTTCCACAAGGTGTAAGTTTAGATACTTCAGCATTTTTAAGCAATAAAAATCACTTCACAGCATTGTAGGTCATTTTCCACTAAAAATTTTTCAGTTGTGTTGTGCATTGGTTAATGTCGGGCCATCCTTAATTAACGAGGTTGCTGACAAGTATGAAATGTAAAGCGGATGACAGCTCATGAACAAAATAACGTCCGCTACAAGTTCTCTTTTGTTTACAGCAGTTTGTTCCTTCCCGCAGTAACACTTAAATGGTACATAATCCTGAAAAGACACAAACTCAACAAAAACGGTGTCAGGATTTTTTTTTTTTTTTTTTTTTTGTTAACAATTTTTTCCAGTGTATGAACAATCACAACTGTTGCATATGTTGCATATTGTGTTTTGCTCTGCATGACCTTGTGTTGTCATCAATATGATGGCCTCCACTTGTGGCAGTTCACTTCCACAGAGTAGCAGTAGAGCCCAAGCAATCCAGCTTTGAGCGCGTGTTGAATGAGACAGTTACATTACAGGCTTGCTTTTATTATAGTACATCCTTGAGTGGTATTATTTGACAGATTGCTATTATCAGATAAGGAGTGTGACTTTACCCTTGTACCTTTGTTGGTGGAATACCACACTAATCTCTGATTTACTGTCAGAAGTGAAGTCTACTACATTGTTTTCTGTACCCAAATTATTTGTTGTAAGCACTTGTACACACTGTATTAACAGTATTTGTTACTGGAACTGCTGTGCTTTGCAATATTCTGTGTGGAATTTGTTTTTATCCAAGGTTTTTGAATGTTCTACCTGGACTCAAAAAGCCATCTGGAACAATTTTGACTATTCGTGTGTTTTGTATGCTGTATTCACATTATCTACAATATTGTTTAGTATTGTTAAATATTTTTAGACACTGTCAATACTTTTCTCTTGTTTTAATTAAAGGTTTTGTTAAATAAAATCTGCTGGTCTTTGTCTGATCTATTTGTAATTAATTTCAGGTATATTTGGTTCATAACAAGGTGAATATTCATATACTCATTTAATTGACATGGCAGAGGAAGCTCATTTATATCATGTTTTTAGAGTAACTGCTGGGATGAAATATGTATCTCAGATTAACCAACTTCACTGTCAGCAGATTGTGGTCGGTACAAGATGTACGTACAATGTCTGCTTGTCACATTAGAAATAGTTAAATGGTTCACATAACTTCTTTGAAAAAAAGTAAATTGTTCCTGTTGTGTTGAGGTTACTATATGGAATTAGGTAAACTTGTCCAAGTTATTGTGTTTGATAAATAAAACTTACACCTGGATATGGTCTCCTTTCTTACCCTAGAATAGTGAACAGTTTATACCAGTTAACAGTATCATTGCCATTACATCTTCATGTATAAATGAAAGGTATTGTCCTGTCCATTTTAATGATCTGGAAATTTTGCCATCACAACAATGTGTCATTAATGCATTTGACTTTTCTAAATATATAAAAAAACATAATATGTGTGTATTATGTTGTTGTATTGAGGTACTTTAATACACTTTCCATTCAATACCAGGTATCTTCTTTTGTTGTTCTTTTAGTGACTGTTTAGTATGTTAAGTAAACTCGGACAAAAAGGGTGGAACAACCCAAATCACTGACCTGTTTTGAGTAAACAACAGAATTTAAAAGCCCAGTCAAACGCATGTAAACATGGTGGTGTTCAAGTTTTTTGCCCTGTGATACACGCGAATTATAGAGTTGTCTCCCTTCCCAGCAGGTATTTGACAACAAGCATTTTGTGCAACATCAGTGGTGTGAGGCGTTTCCAAATTTATACCGTGCTGCATGACATCACAGATTAGATCAGTTATGGCGCAACGATTTAATGGCATTTCACGTCAGATACCTGCTCATAGAAACAGATAACTCTGCATTCCGTAAGGAAGGAATGTGTGAGTATGCTTGGGTTTTATGTCGTACTAGACAGTTTTTTAGTCCTTTGCATGTATGTAAAAAGTGTGTGTTCTTGTGGCAAGGGGAGACCATGCAGCCACAGGGATATAATACCAAAGACACCACAAATGACATTCCACCCAGTTACATTAAACTGACACTTGATTTTTAAAAGTCAGACATATCACTGATCAGTTCCATGGCAATATCTCCTTACCTTCATAGCACAAACAGAAGTATACTTTCATGTAATCATTTATATTTCTTGAAATATGAAATATGAAATACATAAGAAGGCACAACTTTGGGCCAGTCAGAAAAACCATGCAGGAAATATGTTTTTAAGTACTCATGTAACACAAAATATTCGGTATAGCCTCTTTCAACCATACCTAAAAAGGAAACTACAACAAACGCACAAATTTCTCAAAATAAAAGTCTACTGAAAGTTGCAAATTGCTCCTCCATTCCACGTCTCTTTCCACTCGCACAACAATCATATCCTTGGTCGTCCACACCACAAAGTCACAGCAAGGCTTCTCTGCGATATGCAACTGTCTCTGAACTTGATGGTAGTAGTCGTGGGACTTCATATCTACTTCACCATTTTCAACACCTGAAACAACAACACTTGTTTTTTAGACTTACATGTGATGTATATTTAGAAATTAAATTTCACCAAGGTTAACTGCAATATTGTGTGGAATAAAATCAATTAAGTCCTAACTTACTCTTTGAGTGTAGCTAAGGATCAAAAAGTTACACATGTTCACAAAGCAAAGTGTTTCCATTTGTATAAACATTTACCAGTACCTAGGAATGAGTCTTTCATGGCTGTGATAGCCTTCAGGGTGTGCAAATCTCTTATGGAGTACGGACATTTCACTTCTATCAGCTCCAGAGGAGGACAGTGGCCTGATGAATACACTGACTCCAGTAGAGGGAGGAAGTAGCACCACTCCATCACGGGAAGCTGTCAGGACCCCAGGTTCATGCATCCACAATTCTAACATTAAAAAATCAAGTTAGGTTAATGCAAATATCTTGAAGCATAACTCTTTTCACCATAAACATATGCGTACATACACTGTATCTCGATTGACATTTAAGTCAGATTTTTTTTCCAGTTTGTTGGACCTGTTCTCACATGTCACATCCAAGTGAATGGTCAGGACTGTACCCAAGTTGTAAGGTGACAACAGTTGTTTTTTCAAAGATTTTGATTATCCTGTAATGACCAAAAGTAATGTACATATGTAATGTAAGCCTAGCCATCTTGTTCAAGAAATATAGTTGGGGCTGGAGATGATATCGACAATAACCAGAAATGAAGATTTGCTTTCAACCGGTTCAGGCCATAATATCCAATGCATTGCTGCAAAAAATATTTAGTAAACAGTTCAGATTTTTTAAAATAGAGGCAAGAAGCATTTGGGGGCATATTATTAGACACAAAAAATTAAAAGCAGCATTTTTGATCTTTATGTATTTCTTGCATCTTTTAACTGAGATAGCCTTATGTTGAAGTATACTTAGAAATGCTACTCATTACCCAATTTAAAAATGATAGTGCAACGGTTTATACATCTTTGTCTCGAAAATTAAAATGATCAACATTTATATTAGGCTTACTCAGCATATTTTGTGTAAAATTTATTTTACTGATAATATCAACATAACATAAAAATTAACTCACAGAATCAGATAACTAACATAATAATAAAACCGAATATTAAGAGAACTCAAATATAAAAACAATAATTAAGAAAAGATCCTGATTAGAAGCAGGAAAACTGTGCTTTAAATCAGCTCAAAACATTCCAACATACCAGTAAAGCGGACCTAAGCTCTCTAATCTCTTGTATAAGAACTGACGATGTGGGGCTGTTGTAATGATAGACTTCCATAATCTTACGTATGTTTGACGCGATGCATGTTTTCATATCAACCCTATATGCATACGCTCCAGAGCGCCACTACAGAGAGTGCAGTCCCGCCAATCTTATGTAGTGCAAAGTGTTCGTCAATTTGCTCCAAATAAACATCCTTAACACGGATAATGGACATTCTTTAATCATTACAGCTGTGAGGGACGTTTTCAGTGCCCTACGTAACAATTTGTTGTAGATGTGAAATAAATGATTCACAATATTCATTTTAACATATCCCTGAGAAGTGAAACCAAACATCATAACATTAATTCATGAGACAAATTTTATCGTTTATCTGAACGTATGTTAAAATAGCTGTACACTGTATTTATGTGAATACATGTATGTATGCTCACCGATAATGTGGTGAAGGGTCTGGATAAAGGTGGTCCAGACTCTTGGTTGTCTCCCTTGGAGGAGACAATTTGTGTTGCCTCAACGACCTGCACTTAGCATTTGTTTTACAGATATTCTTGAACCTAATGATGAAAAAGAAAAGCACAGCAAGGTCCTGAAGAAAACGTATTAAGTGTCTACCTACTGTTATTTTAAAAACATTTAGCATATACTGATGTAATAATAGATACGTGTATATATATGAGGGACAAAAGGAAAAAAATAACACTAAAGCTTTTTGTGATAATAACAATTATAAATTCAAACAGGCTGCTGCATTAAACTTCATAGTAAAGTTATAAAAAAGAAATCTTACAAATGAGCAACTACCACATCATAGCATTTGTAAAGTTGCACGGGGTATTCACAGCTTGTATGTGTGATGCCATAAGACTCATCTAAATCAATCAGTCAATCTAACAAAAAAAGCAGGGGAACAGGAACGAGAGTAAATCATGAACGTTGAAAAAAGCCTTAGTTCTAGAAGTCCAAGAATGAAGTGACTTTACCATAACATAAATCACAAATTGGGTGTCAAATGTTTACGGGTACCCCACTAGTTATCATGCAGGAGTACCAGTTATCGTACACCACATTTGTTGACGTCTTTTTTCCGCAAAAGTTGCTGTGCCGTTTTCACTCAAAGTTTATAGTAGGCCTCTCCAAACAACTGCTGTCAGTGTATGGCGACTGAAAGGCAAACGTGCGCGCAAAGTGACCGGTTCATGTACGATGACTGGTTCGTGTACGATAACTGATCGGACAGCCTTAGCGCCAGTGACGGCACCATTAATTCCTTTTCATATTTGCTTTTACTGTATATTTATCCAGAAGACAGTGTCCGTATCGATTTAATAGTCATGCAAAATCCCTAAATCCATATTAGAATTTAAATGGGGTGGCACAAATGGTGCGGATCGAACACAAACTCGGTAACTGATTAAGTAAGTCAATATACAAAAATCAAAAAGAAAATTACCGTCATGTTATAATATCGATCCCGTTGCGAGGACTGGATAACTGCTTCGACGTGAAACTGTTCTGGTTCGTATAAAAACTTCAGAATGTGTCCCGCTTCGACATAAAGTTCTGCCTGTCGCCGAAGCTTGCCGCAATCGCCGGGGTAAGCCTCAATATACTGGATTGAAAAAGCCATGCTGTGTTGTTGTTGTAAATCCGCAATGGTTCCGGAAGTAGTATTTCTCGCGGAATCTCGTTTTCTTCAAGCGACACTCGGGAGCGCGTATTCTGTTTGTTCGTCATCCAGTTGTACCTCTACCGGCGCTTAGTAATAGACCACTTTCCAGCTATTAGTGAAAGGCCCTTATGTTATAACAGGGATGAACATTAAGTAGTCCGTCACTGTGTGGCAGGGATAATTTTGCGATTTTTTAAGTTGTCAGAATAGGTGCTTTAAATGTATTGATTTTTATATGCTGTTGCGATGTTTCTAGAGATGAATACTGCCACGCGCATTGCATTTAATTCATTTGTTTTAAATGAAATCATTATACATGTATGTGGATGCGTACCTTCTAACTGTATAACGTAAATACTTAACGAACTTTATTTCTCCTGTTTTTGTAGCTTTTTACCTTCTCATTACCATCATGTGACTTCATATCTTCATTTCATCAACATATCATCTCATCATTCGCAAGGAACGAGCTGTTGGTTAACTAAGTTGATAACTTCCCCGCATATAGGAAGTGAGGCAGTACACATGTAATATTAAAATTGACTTTTCAGTGCTTAGCCATAGTGTTTGGAGTACGCACTGAGTTTGACGCAAATGTGTTTTTTTAAGATTGTGATGCTAATCTTATTAATGAAACCACATGGTCTTTGGGAATTTGACGTAGAATATTGTTTTACCGGCGAACAATTTGAATTATTATTTTTACAGATGGCTCATGCCAAGGGTTGGTGTATTTGTTGATTTTTATATAGCTTTAACTCTTAAACGTGTATAGAACTGATACACGGACTTACACGTGACATTGAATGTTGTGCTTTTCTGCTCCGTCCATCCTGTCAACGCCCCGTCCTGACTGCCTTTACACACACACGTCTTCTGGTTCAGGGACGGAGTGACGGTTATACTGATACTGATCTGCTGACTTCCGTCGTTACTAGGGACTGTGTTTACCTGACCACACCCAGATGACCAGGTGAGAGCTGGTCGGGGATTCCCCTTTCCCACCTGACAGGTCAAGGTCAGTGTTTCTCCAGACTCCACGGCTGTGTTGTTAACGTAACCTGACAGGAGGACGCCATTCTGTGGAGGATCTGTGTGACAACAATTACTGTTATATATCATACATACATGTAAATAAATGTCCTCTTCTCGCAAACATTTCATACATGCAGTCGTGAATACAATAAATATGATAATAATAACTTACTTTGTAAGTAAAATGTAGCGGTGATGTTAATGCACTGTACAGCGGAGAATGAAGTCTGGAAAATTCATTTAGTGCACAAGTGGTGCGCATGTGACTTTGCTAAAAGGTTATAAATTTTAGGAAAAGCTGTTATCCACCTCTCTAATATAACCAGCAAGACATACGATATATGTATATGGTCGCATATACGAAGTGATGCATCCGTGCAATTGATTGTTCCTCAATAATAAGTTAAAACCAACGTGTATACATGTAACACAGAGAAAAGTTAAGCCCTTGTCCAGTGCTCTCCCATCTCTGATATTTACAAGAATGCATCGAGCCGGTTGCATGACCAATGTCTTCCAATTATCTTGATGACTTCCTTATGTAAAGGCCACCCAAATATAGTTAGTGATACATAAAGATAGGCGTTTTGCGTCTAGAAAAGAGAAAAGTCCTGTCAGAGATATAAGATTAATGAAAACATTCTCTCGGGATACAGAAAACACAATGTTGATCATTATACATAACAGAATTAAATGACTCTCCGATATTTCCAAAAGTCTGTTCCGATTTACTTCTTAATGGGGCAGCTGGTTCTCAGAACGTATTAACGCGGTACATATATATGCTGCTTATTAGGGTGGATATTTATGACAAGATCTATACTTACATTGTACATTGAGTGTGTAGACATGTGACTGTACAGGAGGATCCGTCACACTGTTGGAGGCGTTACAGTACAGCTCAGCTCCGTTCTCCTCTGCTCTAGCAGTAAATGTAAGTGTCCGGGTTGTGGTCTGTACCAAGCTGGAGTCCTGGTTACAGTTACTCAGAGGGTGTAGCTCCCGACCATTACCGGGTCTCCGTATGTAGGCCCTTATACAGGCCCGGGGCTTACTGGCCGAGGTCACACATGTAAAGGTGCTGGTGTTACCGACCAAGACTGCATCTGGACTGTTCGTCAGTGTTACCCGGGTAACCATAACTGTAGATAAAAAGTACAAAACCATGTTTCCAATTTCTATTTTCTGTCACTTGATTTATTCTTGTGCATTAAATAACAAAATTAATCTGTGACAGTTGTGATCCATAATTCAACATTGTACATAAACATAATTGCACACAATGCTGTTTTTCCCACCTCGCGAAAAGATCCACAAAAAATGACTTCTGTTACACCTGGAACTAATATAGCAGATGTTATAGTAGTCCCAGGCTACACTATTTGAAGCAGTGTGTCCATGTGCGACAAAAGACTGAGAGAATGAGTTATTTAAGATGAAGAATATTCGGTGTTTATTTCCATATTGAACTGAAAATATGACAATAATCCCAAATGACAAGAATGAAGGCGCAAAATATTACAGTTGAAAGCAAAATACTAAAGCAAAAGACGTTTTGCCACTTCGTTAAATAACTTTTCGGTTCTACAAGTCATGTGTATTCCAAAATCTTCAAACACTCAAATTAAAAATATTCTAACATGCGATTTAAATTTTATCCTCCTATCGGCCATTCAAATGCGGTCTACAGAGTCTTGAGCTTTAGCTGGTGCGTGGTGAGTGCCTATGTGGTTATCTCCGGGATACATAAGTGCATATGCCTATATATCTATTTTACACATTACAAGATCACAACTACAGATGTAAGGTCCTTATCTGTACCACTTAACCTGTTCCTATATACCAGAGAAAAAATCAAATTATGTAGGGTTTTTTAACAAACTGTCAACATACAAAATTAAAAATTATCTCCTTAAATTCTCCAATGTAATATAACACTCATGGTAAATCACAACATTTGTCAAAAGAACAATCTATCTCCCTTTCTTGCTGCACTTTCTGCAGATGGAGGGAATTATACATATATGTTGGTTAGGTATGTCCGTAATATGAGTGGGAAGAACAATGACCTGACTTTGGCCTTCCGAAGCTGTGCTCTTCCTTTGGGCGTGCCCAGCGCTGCTCTTCCTCTGGCTATGCCAGCGCTCAAAATATACATGTATTAAGTAAAAGATTAAGATAACCTAGTTCTCCGAAAGGTCTGTATCCGATTGGGCGTAGTTGTTTTGTTGATTTCGTTGTCGGCTAACGCCATAATCAAGAATTTACCACTTATCCGAGGGTGAAGTTGTCGACAGCTACATGCTGCCCAAATAAGTGCTGGCGCATTTTGGGTTGGGACAAGTGTAGTTCTCGTAAGTGTTCACCTTTGTAAAGTCATAATAAAAACCTTAGCCATAATTCTTGTAACTGATGCTAAATATAGAGAACGCCAAAACACTTTTGGCAAAGCTGATGAAAAACTACATGCATATTAGCAACCCTTGCAAGTTAGACCTATGTCAGCACCTGGGCAAGTATATTTTCTTCGGTGGTTCGATGGAAAATTAACGCTATATGATACCGTTAGGCTCATCCTAAGTATCAGAGGCAGGATACTTATCATCTCGTGATGAAAGAAATACAGGCTGACCTTTGGTGGAAACTTGCATCAGCCTTTACTTTCATAGAAATGGTCCGTGTAGTTATTTATTTATTTCATTCGTGTTTTACGCCGTAATCAAGAATATTTCACTCATACAACGGAGGCCAGCATTGTGGTAGCAAGAAACCGGAGAGAGCCCGGGAGAAGTTCCTTATAGCATAAGTTAATACGTATTTTTATACATTATTATTAACCACTTGCGTGTAATTGCCAATAATACCCAAGCGTGACCCACTTCGCCTATCCTTGGGTCTTCGTGGAGAATGGCTGAATCTAGACTTGTGTGTATTGATTTGCCATCTTCCTAATAAACGTGAGAGCGGTCTTTTTTTTCAAATCTAACTAGAATTTTTCATTGCGAATGAGAAAAAAATAGCCCCATAGGCAAGCAGTATTACATTTCAACTTACTGATTTTTTTTTTCAATTTGACAAATAATTTTTGACGTAAAGCCATGAGTATTCAGAGCCTTTGTTCGAAAACGTCTTGTTGTACACCAAACGTTCTGTATAAAGAGTGACAAACATAGATCGTTGAGAAAAGCGGGTCGAAACATTATTCAATGCATATCAAGGTCGGACACGATTAATGTTCTGCCAACAGAATATAGGAAAATTGTGATATTTCAGCTCTTACCGTGAGTCTGTTTACCGTCTCATAACTATTTAAATCTACGCGTTGACTGCCTTGTTCCCGACATATATGGAAACAACATAAATGACGTAGTAAAATAGCGACAAAATACATCATAGGTCAATTTCTCGACGTAGGCGTAGATTTGGCTCTAAGTTTAGATTGTAGTAATACCTTCTATTAAGCCCACGTCAATCGTGTCAGAATAGGAATGCACGTCGCGTGAAAGAGATTAAAATCTGAGCGCGCAGCGCCCCCTGGATTTGCAGACGACATTTTCAGTCACGGATGGTCAGACACATTGATGTGTTGAGAGTGTCAACGTCGAACAGTGGAACATACCAAAAATACCAAAGCGTACATCATTTGTTGGGGTGCGTAACTGTGACGAGATGTGTGATATTTTGATGTGTGATATCACACGGTTTCAGTTGCTTTCCAAGGAAGAGAAAAGCGTATCTTTGCAGAGAAAGAACCTGAACTTTCGGACCACCTACAAATCGAGCAGGCGCCGTTTGCAAGTACTACACACAAAAGGGATAGTTCGCGATTTAAAACTGTGACAGAAAGTGATACTGATGCATGTCTCCAAAACAGTGTAAACAACAACACCATCAACAGAACAATTAAGATTTTCCGTGACTGGGTAATCTCAGTCGGGGAGTTTCAGGAGATCAAGGATGTCAGTTGAACAAAGCTTTTTTGACTGCTTGCCAGACTTTTCTTTAATGAACTATTTTTAGCCTACATTCTTATTAAATTAAGGACCTTTTTAATCCTGATGAAATTGTTATTTCAATATTTTTATCAATTTATTTCGATTAAAGGAGAATAATGTAAAAATATATGCTACAATATTAGTAGTAAAGTATAACTATTAATAAAGTAGTGGACCTTAGCCTAGTTGCTAGAGGCACCAATCTTTCCATGACTATATATGTCAGTATATAAGGTGCGGGCTAAAGATCGGCCTTGGATAAGGAATTTGCAGACCCTAAAAATATATATAAATAAATATAGTATTATTAAATATAGGATTAATAATAGTGTTATGGAACTGTATTCAATGCAGTAACATAATCCTACAGTACCTACACCGTCTTCAAGTGATTCACATTAAGACTAAACGATTTTCTTTGCTTGGTTTTACTTTGAAAGTATTCGGAGAAAGGATGGGTACGAATATGAGCCAAAGATGTATTAGCAGTATCCAGGACATGGGCATTCGCTCATCCGGTGTTCGCAGAGCAAAGACAACCCACACTGTCCAGTGAAGATATACAACCTGTACACCTGTACACCTGTAAGACTGAACCAGACGTCCCATTTTATTTGCGCCCTTTCGAACCTCCTAAGTCGGAACATTTGGTTCAGATGCCAGCCCAAAGTAAAAGCACCACTGTGAAAATGATTCAGGCCATCAATGAGGAGGAAAATCTTCAGGGTAGGAAGGTTAATCATACTATAAGGAAGTCCTTCGGTAAAACGTTATTACAGGCAGTGATTGCTCGACTTAAATCCCACAAGTTGGCGAGTAGAAAAACCTGCAACCCCTCAACGAGTATTCTGTGCCATTCATGGAACAGCAGAGGGGCCGTTCCAACAGATTATCTGTGGCGATGACCCCGATGGCAGATGGCAAAGTAAACATGGAACTGCCAGATCCAAATACGCAGCTGTCTGAGAATGAGTCTCTGAGCCATGGTGGCTTCCCTGTCACCTCGTCCACTTCCAATATAATGTCTTTAGCCTCGAAAAGACAATATCCTACTTTCTGCCATTTGTGGGGCCACACTCACTGGAGGGATAATTAACTTAAATATTTCTTAAGGGAAACGTAAGCTCTTCCAATAAGCGAATCACAGGAAAGTTCACAGGAATAAACAGGGTTCATATGGTCATGAAAACCCCTGTACATTTAATTATCACTTGGGAAGTGCTTTAATAAGTAAAAAGAAGGTGTATAACTGTTGGAAAATTAAACTGTTGGAAAATTTACATGCTTGCATCTTCTAAATGACAGACGGTCTACTCATATTTGTGGATAAGTTCAGGCAACATTGAGGTTGACAACGATTATCAGGTCTGGTCCTGTGTTGCTCTGGTCTGTTAAGACAACCAGTATACGTTACATATCTGTATGTCACAGGTGGGATAGTTTGTCAGTAACTTGAAAAACGTTAATGGTTCATCCCAAGCACTCTGGTTTCCTTCTCCCAGACATGTAGGTGAAAATTCTTGAGTAAACAAATCAGTAAATTAAGAGTTCAGAGTTCAGAGTGCTTAGTCAGTTCGAAAAGGTAACGTCGAATGGCAATTGTCCATTTTCCTCGCATCGAGGGGTCCGATTAGGAAGGCAGGAAAGCCAATCCCATCGTAATTCAGTGTGTGATTAGTAGAGTTAATTGCTACACAAAAACGGCAAACCGCCACTGTGGCGTCATGCACTAGTGGACATCAAGGGCAGATAAGCTTCAAGCTTCAAATCTCTTTTTTTTAAATTTAGTGATTTTTATTCTTTAAAACACTTCGGTTTCGTGTTTTAGACATCTCTATGATACACTGTACCAGTTTGGGGTGAAAAAATTGATCAACCGGGCTAGGTCATCTTTAAGTGCTTTGGCTATCTTTCCGACAAATTTTAGTAATCAACACTTATCATGAGGTTTGGAGTATGACATCTTTGGCTACTTACAAGGGTGATCGTGTGATATGTTTCTAAACATAATTTGTGGTTTCCTGATCAAATATACTCAGGTGATTAATAAAAAAGTTATTTAAATGGCTGTCTTCAAATCGGCCATGTCATAGGTCCTCGGTCTGACGTATAATCCCTCGGCAGGCTCATTATTGTCAAGTTTTGGCTGATAAGAAGAGAACAGTATTAAAACAAACCTAACAACAGCATAATTAATCACCTGTTCGCTGTACAACAAACAGGTTTGAAGACTCTCTCGCCACACCAATATGGGACAATTTCGTTGCATTTCCAAAGATCGTAAAAGACTGAAGGCAGCTGCATTTACAAATATCAGAAAAGATTTGGGACCCATCATTTGGTCAATTTTAACAAACAGTTCAGTTCTTAGCAAAACTAAGCAAAAGGCTAAGCCAAAAATTTCCCCAAAACAGGGGAAATAAGTGTTGTTCCATTGATTCGGGTAAAACTTCACTTGAGGATTCTGGATTCTGGTTAAAATACCTAAAGAAAACTAGACAAAGACCACCATCCAATTTGGAAACGCCTTCTCTGTGTATGTGCTTTACCCCACGACCAACCTGAAAGCAACAACACCGTGGGGGTTTCTGGGCTCCAACTTGCCGAGGCTAAATCTGACTTAATTGCATGAAAACTATTTTATGTAACTAGCAGACTGTTAAGTAGCAATATTTCAACCCTGGCGAACCCAGGGATACGAAACATAAACGTGTAATAGGCATTATACATTGTTATAATTATACATGTGTGAATCGGGTGCGATTCCAGGAACCTGAGCGTCGAAACCGACAATCGTATATCAGCCGTCAACCAAAATGGGCGTTCCGGGTCAATAATCGCAAGCCCAGTTTCCAAAAACGACAAATAACACAAAGTACCAAAGAACTAAGAAAATATATAAAATATAAAAATAGTTATGACGGATTCATGCAAAGAAAAGCAGTCAGCAGTTTTCAATGATGACGAAAAGACGCAATGAATGTTCTAGGTGGAAGAATAAACTCAAAGAAGCACTTTAACCCTTCAATCGACTTTAGTCCATGAAGGTGTCATCGAATATACCTTGTCCGTAAGCAAAACAGATGATCCGCAAAATATATTTTAGCGAATTATATTATTCGTTCGAAGCACTGCTATGAACGTTTTTTAAATGTACGTACCGGAGCACATGTACGTACATGTATAACTCTGTTTGCGACGTTTATCTGGTTAAATATGAAGCTCCACATTATTCAAGTACAGCTTACTGAATGCATCCTAATGTAGTAATGGTGATATTTTGATAGTTTCAGACTCGAGTAGCGATAAGCACGTGCTGCAGGCTCTCTCCCCGTAAAGATGACTATACGGTCAACGTTCATAGGGTTTGCTTAGACATATTTTCATGTGTATACCTCATAGAATTCTGAGCCACCTCCAGCTGGGTGTCGCTCTACCCCTGCGCGGTCCCCAGTGGGTGTTCAGGTTCTGGGCACATCAAGCCATCAATCAGATAATTGGCGATTGTTGATTTAGGTCGGAACGCGTCCGCGTTCATAAATAATTCTATAAGAAGAAGGAAACTCTGTTAAAGAATGAACAGAAAGATAACATAGCTTGACGCCGAAAAGAAAGAGAGACTGCTCACTTCTCCTATCCCGAAGCCACCCTGCGGCCCGACGATAATCTCTATACCCGGTGGCTAGAGGTCGAGCGGGCCGATCGCGCCGACGTCTTGGAGACGACCTTCCAGAATAAGATGGCGCTTGAAGAATATGCTGACATAATATCCATGCGCGCGCGCATTCAGAGAATAATACACCTGCTCCGTAGGAGAATCCACGATCACGATGTGATCGCCCTGGAGATCATAGCAGATCCGTCTTGTGCGCAAAGCCGCAACGGGATGCAAAACGCACTCGCTGTCGCTGCGAACCACAAAGCCTAGTATCCAGCCCAACCTCACAGAAACCGACGCTCCAGTTAGAGAAAAGTGCGTGTATAGTATACCAATCATCATGAAAGGACAGCGCCATTGTGAATGGCTCCTCGTCGGCTCCCAGCACTGCGGAAGAGGCCCGGGCAAGGCAAGCTCGAATGTAGGTCAACTTGGATAAAGAAGGTGCCCGCGTTTGTAGGGCTGCAAGTCCTCAATCCCCCTTTCGATTGATCACCGCGAACAGAATTTCCATTTAGAGGAACGTGCGCCTACTGTATATCCATCCATAACCGCCATGGCGACTATGATTGAATACATCGATCAGCTACTGGCAGAAATGCGAGAAAATTCAGTTCTCCATGATATAGTCCAAAACATGGAGCCCATTCCTGAGGGAGTGAAGTATCGCCCCCTAAAGCCCTTACAGCCTGGGAAATATTGAACTCTCCCCCCACCATGCAAGAAGAGGAATAGTAGGAGGAAGAATATAACCCCCTCCCCAAATCTTTCTGAACAACCAAGGACCACCAGAAGGAGGTTTTAGAGCTGTTTGAGGGTGGTAAGGCAGATGAGCTCACACTGCAGCGAAAACTCAGGGCAATCGGCAGGTATCTCCATAGCTGGCAGATGGCTGTGCCCGAAGGGCATCCCCAAGGTACAGATCCTGGAGCTTTCCTTGAAGGAGCGATCGGCCGTGTAAAGTTCCAACTCGCCCTCAAGGTCCAGCTCCGAAACAACAGGCCTGATGGTGGTGAGGAGTACACCGATCCTGTGCTCCACCAAAAACAGGATTCTCTTCTCCAGGAGAGTGAAATTAAGGTTGCGCTGAATCAAGCCTTCCCCAGGATCCAAGAGCTTCTTGAGAAGTGGAGACTTCTGGGATGGCTCGTTTGTCGGGTGGAAACACTTTGGTTGGACATCGCTATATACCAGCCGCTGAGAGGTGGATCATACATAGCGCTACCAACACCTGTAAGAGACAAGAAGGCAGTCGTAAACGTGAAAAACAAGGATGACCACTGCATGGTGGTACCCAAAGAGTGGATGTCGGGGTACCAGCACAATCTCCTTGGCGTTGGGTGGCTCCTACTGTGGTTGAGGAGTTGGTCCGTAACCTCCGCGATAAGGAACGCTATGTGCTCCACTTCCGCACCTTGCAACATCACCTCTCCCTGGGTATACACCTAAAAAGATCCATCGTGCTCTGTGCTTCCGACAAAAGCCCCTGGATGGAGACCCACATCCGAATGAAAACCGAGTCCCGGAGAAAGGCGACGAGTGATTTCAAGAACAATCTCCACAAGGCCATGAACAACTCTTCGGAACGATCATGGAAAACCTTCGCAAGCAAGAATATGTCAAAGTCTTGAGAACAAGCGAAGAAGACACTCTCAGGCGCCTTATCAACTGCCCAGCCTTCGCCAGAGCCAACATCTTCGACGACGACCTGGCACTGATTCAGGTTCAAAAGAGCCGTCTGACTCTCAGCTCCCCCGTCTATGTGGAGATGAGCATCTTCAACCTCTCGAAACACCTGATGTACGACTTTTACTGCAACCAGCTCCTTTACACGGCCACCCAGAGTCCCCTCCTCGAGATCCATACCGAGGATGTCTACGAGGAAATGCCCAAGCTTGCACACCTGTATGACACGTCCGACTACCCAGTGGATCACCGGATTCATTCTAAGGTGAACAAAAAGGCCCTGGGGAAGATGAAGGACGAGTGTGCTGGATGCCCAAGCGCCGAGTACGTTGGCCTGCCAACGAAGATGTAAAGCATCCTCGAGGATAGTGATAAGAATATCAAAAAAGTCAATGGCGTAAAAAAGACCACCGTGAAAAAGCACATCCGCCACGAGCAGTTCAATGACGCCGTCTTCAAAAAGCAGACCTTCCACCCATGGCCTGGATGTTCTGCGGTCAGGCCGGCATCACATCTACGGACAGAATTTGAACAAGGTATCGCTCTCCCCCTTCGACTCCAAGCGCTGGATAGCTGAATATGGGATGGACACGCTGGCCTATGGACACAAAGATGCCTTTTCAGTGGGCACATCTAAAATGAACGATTTCATAAATGAGTTTCTTGCGGCGCTGTAGAACCCCATTTGGTGGAAACTGTGTGTCAGGTGGCACTACGAGAAGTTCCTTGTGGACAAACCAATGCTGCGGGCCATTCAATGATACATCAAGGTAGTACAACTCAAACTCGTCAGGCTTCGTTACCAAGCGTCCGAGCCAATACACATCTAAGGACCACAATGGATCAGGGGCGCCACGACAACCACCCTCTAGCTCGCCGGGCTGGTGCAGATAGCAAACGCCAACCCCAGAAGGGAGCTTTTGCTCATGAAATCCAGTAGTACGACATGAAACAGTGGAGGAGGGCATTTGTGCCACTGTTTATGCCTTGATGGCCTCAGGAGGCCGCTTGCCAGTGAGTGGGGTCACTTCTCCGTTCAAAGCCGCCCCCACTGCGGGTAACCTGTTCACCTCAATTTGTGGAATGTTCATCTCTCCCGAAGGAACGGAGTCGCATCTCTTGGGCGTATTGGTGCTCGAACAGTGGCTCGACCAAGGGCCGGTTGAAATGTTCCACGACGCCTTGATCCCGATGTACGTGCACTCGACCACGATTGACGGTCACACTGTGTTTTCCCAGAAGCTGATTAACTGCATCCATGAACTCACGACCTGCAGCAGTTTAGGCCACCTCAGAGGGTGCTTATACATACGGCTCACAGCGTCAGCAACCTCTTGGACTCCCTTTGTTGTTAGTGGTTCAGTTGCTTTGAATCGGCTGGCGACATCAACCACTGTGAGGGCATACTTGTAGGTGGGTTTGACCAACTCGTTTTTGACAATGTCAGAGGACAGAAAGGGCAGTTCTGCTTGGTGGACCTTGTCTGGCACGTCAACATCAAACTTTGGACGCAGTATATGTTGAGGACTTAGTAGAGAAATCTGCCAGATGACCTGTTTTATCAACCAATAGCGAGCTGTTTCTTCAAAGACCTTTGCAACAGAAGCTAGTTTCTTCATGGCGTCAATGCCGTTCCTGTATCCCATGGGGCTATAGTATATCTTCGATAGACGTATAGACAACTGGTCCGCCTTAGTACTAGGCAACACAAGCAAGGTATTCAAGCAGCCTGATTAGTCTCCAACAGGTGGAAGTCAGATGCTCAGGCAGCTGCCCGGTCTTATCCCGGCAGTGCTTGAAGGCGGGACCAACCGTTGCTACGAAACGCATTGCGGCCTTTTCGTCCTCCCGCCAGAGAACGAGCGACTTGTGGGCGCTATTAACCAGTATCTGGACTATAGGACCTGAAATCTCGCCAACGCAGGCATAGTACTCAACGTCTAGTATACGCGCAGTATAGCTGTTCGGGCAACCCTATCATCACGAAATATCCAAGCAAGAGATACAAATGGTAGGAAAAAATAACTCAAGCCTTCCCACTCAGGTGGCGCCTGTCGTACGGCGAGGGGCTCTTGCTAGAGTCCAGCACAGTCTTTCGGATTACTCGGCGAGTTTGTATAGGTGCCATCCTACAGGTTTTCCAGCAGCTCATTCAATCTCCAACATGCGGCAGCCACAGGCTCTGCCGGCCCCCCGGTCGTCTCCAGGAGGTTGGCCGTGCCCGCCAGCCCCGCTACTGCGAAATACTTCGTGGTCATTTCGTCCTGTCGCCAGGTTTCGAACAAAGTTAGCGAAATAAAGATCCATATATCTGAAAGAGGACTAGGAATCTTGTGGCGGTGCGCACAGAAGCCGACCTCTACCATCGCGGAGTAAACCCAAAGTGTGTGGTATATTCTTATGTTCTGTCACTCTTTCTACCGAAGGTGTCTCCTCCGGTGGGTTCGTTTGGTGCTCCGAAGGAAGAGTCGGGTTCTCCGCCATGGTTCATTGTTCGAGGGCTCTGTTGTCTAAATTGGCAGTGCCTTGCTCTGGTAAGAGCAGCGCTTAGCGACGCTAGCACCATGCCGTAGCAATGATACAGCACAGAGGAAACACTAATCGCGGTAGCGCGGTCCTGTTCTCGGTGGGACTGGAAGAAACATGCTGGTCACTCCTGAGTACAACTGTAGTGCAGCTTGCCCTATCGTTTCATCATGGCCGTGAATAGTTTTGCCTCATAGCGGACGTAGAGCTTCTCGACCGCGTCCTCGTCCAGCGAGTCAGTTTGGTCCATGGCCCATGCCTTCCCGAGATACTGTTTGTCCTGGCCACCCGCTGCCAGCGCAGGAAACCTTTCACGGTGCAGAGGTGTGAGACTGCCTATTCCTCCAATGGCTCCTTCTGTTTCTTTTGTCCAGCCGATGATACAGCCTAAGCGATTTCGTCGATCAGTTCGTCGATTAGTTCGTCCAGTTCGTACTAGCGAATTGTTTGAGTCACAGATCATATTCAACGCGAGATATGCATCACTAGCCTCTTATGTCTAATATATTCACATGCAGGCCATGCGATCACACTGAAGGTGATTATTTGCAGGGAAAATTTCAACAGCCAGCTGCTGCTAAGCAACAGTGGTTCGCACTTTATAGCGTGTGGTATGCAGCCGGCTAATTAGTCTTCAACAGAAGTTTGGCATGCTTTGTTCGGGCCAGCTGTTGTCGTACTCTGGCCGGAGCTCAGGAGGGATCACATCATTTTCTCGAGGGCATTCTTCAAACGATGCCGTATCTTTGTAGTGGAATATGGCGACCCAGTCGCGTAGATCTTTCAGGACCGAGTTATATTTTTGTTTGCGCACCCAGACGCTTTGCTGCGCGTGTCGGCCTAAAAAGGCCAGCTCACAGAACATGTCTTTCTTTTTGATCAGCGCCTTCGAAGCCGAGCAGTCGTCAATGATGTATAGGGTTGGTTCGCATTGGAACAGCTGGTAGAAGACACGGAGGTATTCATGGAGCCCTTCACCTGGGTCTACGACATAGGCCTCTGGGACGCTCCACCCCCAGGGACACTCTTGATACACCCGACAACAATATGCTAAAACAAGCCGAGCTTGGTACCTTCCAGGTAGTCGAGTTTGAAAATTGTTTTCCCACACCCCGGCATTCTGCAGATAACCGCCCACTTGGGGCTCCTAATACAGCTGCTGAGGCGAATCGGCCATCTTCGATGTTGAGCTGGGCGTCCATGATCACACAAAGGTGGATGTTCGAAGAGCCCGCCGCCTCGGCCGTATTCGTGATCTGAATGGTCACCCCCTTACGGGCGTTTTCGACGTGGCTCCCCCTGCCGTGTAGCTGGTCGTCCTCCATGATCACGGTCTTCTTTACCACACAGCACGGCCGAAGTTAGCTCCGCGTCGGTCGAGGAGAGAGAAACTGTGAAAGTAAGTCCCGTGGTCCCAAGGACAATGACGTCATAGGCGCCAAGTTTTTAAAACCGAACAAGAAGCTGTTGGCTCTAGTCGGTCGT
The DNA here is from genome assembly GCA_016165875.1 of Acanthopleura granulata. Classification (NCBI taxonomy): domain Eukaryota; kingdom Metazoa; phylum Mollusca; class Polyplacophora; order Chitonida; family Chitonidae; genus Acanthopleura; species Acanthopleura granulata. Next base: position 34,164,078 of record JABBOT010000003.1, read on the forward strand.
ACTGGGATTGTTCGTCACGACGACCGACTGGCGCACACTTTTGAACCCAAAGGAGGTTCTCAGGCAGCGGTAAGGATTAGCCTTTCGTCCGTATACAGTTGAAGTTATGGTTATTGAATGTTGGGCCAGCAATGTTCAATAGCCAACATGCCAGACTCTGATTTCCATGACCCAACGTTTCACCATGACGATGTAGAATGCGATGAAGAGACCGTTCCCATAGACCCCACAGATGATGCTGACATCGGCATCCGGGCCACTGGGACTCATGTTATGCTGTATCAGGAGTTCCTCCAGTCAGCGGCGGATGGAAACTACAACGTCATGGCGGAGACGGGCCTCACGACTTCAACAGACTGAGACCCAAGTAACTTTGAGCTCGTCCGCATGTGTTTCCGGTTGAAAACAGATCCCGACCTCACAATTATCAAATCTCGGACAGGAAAGCCACTCGTACTTTCAACCATAGGCGGCTATCAGAGAAGATCTGGGGGTCACTGAATGGACCAGGGGGGATCCCAAGAACACGCTGCCGGCTCAGGCTGTTGCAGCCTTCCAGATCGTCGATAGGATGTTGGGAGAGACAGGTGCTGAAATCGGTACTGTCAAGATTCAGGACATAGGGGCACGCGCGAAGAAGGCCGTAGATGCAGTCAAGTTTATGGAGGCAAGAGCCATGGAAGAGATCTTGCTACAATTATTCACCCCACAATCAAATTCTGCGAGATCCGAGGCCTCGGCCGAGCCCTGCAAACTATCCCACGAGAACACATCAACAACCTTACTAAGCTCTCAACCCTCGACGCAGACATCTCTCGGGAAAAGCGTAAAATGGATGAGGGAGAAGCCGCAGATGTTGACCAATTCACTAGGCGCTGCTTCGGCCACCAGACATGAGCTCCGTTCTCAAATCAACCACATCCGGGATACCATCAACGGCATCCTTCATGAGGACAAAACTCTTGTCAAACGCATACGCACTCTCTTCCTCGAGCAAGGCATCACAATCGCGTCGATGGTCACTGCGATCGTAATGGCCATATCTGCAGTCGTCTTTGCCCTCACTGGGGTCTTTGCAGCGCCGGGCCTCCTCCATTACCACCTCCTAAGCCATCCGACAAGGATCGTCTGAAGGAGACGCAGCGGCTCCCCCAGGTATTATAGGGAGCATTGTCTCTTGGCTCCTCAGCGCCATAGGTTAGGCTGAGTTGCCGTAAATATTTGGGCCCTGGTTGTCGCTACAGGCGGAATCATTTACGGGGCCGTTCGGCAACATCTAGTGTGACCAGATTAGTACAAGCCGCAGAGAGACACTAAGTATCACTAAAGCCACGTTTTCTTCATCGCGCTCTCTCGGTGAAGCTGAATTTCACAGTGAATTCTTCCCTAGCGCTGCAGGCTACGGTACTACTTGGACGGGTACTTTAGCTGACTTCGGCTTTATAATGGCTGTTTCCCCAGTCGAAGGCGCTTGAACTATTTACGTTTTCATAACCATTTGTGGTCTGCTATGACTATAACGATCTCGTTCTTATAGCCACTGATTTTTCCGATTCATAGATCATATTCCTTGGCGCCATGTACAGACCCACACCAAATGCATAATCCACCTTTGAGCGGACGTACCTCAGGACGTTCTGATACCGCTCTATGGCCGAGGGAAGATCAACAGGTCTTGCTATGGCGTCTTCGACAATAGATACGAACTACTTCTGCGCGTCAAATGCCGTGCCTCCCGTGCCTAATATACTGCTGCGGGTCTGTACATGTGCTTCGAGGATTGCCCAAACATAAGTCTGAATGGTGTCCTTTACGCGTTCCACGCCTGCCTGGGTGAACCCTTCAGATTTGTGGAGGATGAAGGTGGCTCATGCTTGATTGGCCTGGTCACCTTGCGAGATGAAATCGATGTCCGGTGTTCGCTGGAATGACATGCGGATAGGATCGCAGTCGTAATGCGATTTCTCGTATCCTGTCATCGTGATATAATAATAAACCCCGTGGAATGCACTTTTTTGCCCCCATTCTGTGTCTGGGAGGACCAAAACTCGGCGCAAATACGTTCGCATGCCCTCCTGTCGTAGGGGTTGTCGGTCGGACTCCATGCATCGTATGGTGGAGGTGACGCCTTAATCTCTACCAGAATACGGCGCACTTGATAGCACACGACAAATTGGAATACAGAGGTGCTTAGTGTAGTGTTTGCTACCAGGTCAGTTTCCTTTGACACCGGTCGTGGAGCACCAATACGGCGAAATTAAGTTCGTTCTGCCACCAAGCCATTGGTTGCTTGCGCCATTTCTCGACCAATGCGTCGCTGTGGATTTTTGGTAAGGTGTAGCGTTCAAGCACCTTTTGCAATGTTACGTCCAAACCAACCTGCGAGTAATTCTGGCTGGGATCTGTCACCACGGTATCACTCGGCTCCCTAATCTCTTTACTGAAAGAATATACTCCGTCGACAGGGAGTAATGGTTGCCACCCTATTGAATGAAAACGCTTTATCAAATACATTGCTGAATATGTTTGTTACACTTAGTGATGTTCGACATGGACGCAGTATCCTCCTCCCACCATGTCTGCACAATCAAGAAAGCCAGTACAAGGTCGCCCTACTCGATACGCAGAAGAACCCATGGAAGGAATAAATGAAGGGGACAAACTACCTAAACTGTCGCCTCACAAAGAAGTATTTGTCCACTTAGCGCGTCCGAAAACATCGCCGCAGTGTCTCCCAGTAATGTAAGTGGCTCTACTCTTCTGAGGGCAGTCGCGGTATAACACGAAAACATAAATGCCGGGAGAATGGTGACATTTGCCAATCCACTGTACAAAAAAAACTGTCGGCTGGCCTCGTGTCGCAGCTTGCTGTAAATCTGTTAAACAATTGTGGTCAACCTGTAGATAGAGCATACTTAAGCGTAACTTTACACATTCGATGGCGTAACGAACACAATGGGCCGTAGTTGCACTGACATAACCTTATCGGACCTGGCAGATGTTGACGGTTTTGAGCGGCAAGGGGTGGATGACGGCCTTCCAATTCCAGCAAGGTGTTCATTCACGGAAGAAGGTACCGTTGGACGGATCCGGAGAACCGCCAAAGTTGAATGAACTCACCGATATGGATATCGAAGCCCCGAATCCGCACCAAAAACTCAGCCTGGTTCTATCACTTCAGGGGAGATGGGGTCTCCTTCAATCGGATGATCCCAAATGAAACATTGATATGGCTGCGAACCAGGTCCTGGTTCAAACATAAAGGGTGGTGTTGTTCCGGAGGTTTTTAATAGCGGTACGGCTTTCGTACACGGCCCATGGAGATCCAGTTCATGTGATGAAATCACCGGATAGGGGCCATACTATAGGAGGAGGTCCAGAGGCAGCATCTTACCTCGACATGAACACACAATTTTCCATTGCCAGGTTACCCCCTACTCCACCGACCATTGCATAATCATTCTGGATATTGTATTGGATGCGAATTCAGTTCCTCATCTCTTCCACATCCTTCCTGCCTTGAGGATCAAGTGACCGGAAGAGCATGTCGGTAAAAGTGTAACAATCATTGTAAAAATGCTCCCGAGACCTGATAAGGTCGAGTCAACGCTAGACAATGTCCTGGCCGCTGTGGCACAATCGGTGGAGGTGCACCGAATAAATCTAGAGCATAGCATTCAGCTGAAATGGTTAAGAGTAAAGGTTAAACTCTTGTCAGATCAAGAATTTAACATTATTGCGGCCCCTACATAAAGATGTATCCAGCATTAGATCCATCTGTGCCCCCGACTGACGATCCGCACGAGTATAGATTAGCACTCTGAAAAAAGAGTTGGAAAGTGAGAGAGACGCCAGAGCCGCTCTGTACAAAAAATACCACAGGGCAGTCAACACAGTTGATGGTATTGATACCGCGCTACTCCCGGCAAGAATGGGTCTGGGTGTCGTAGGTGTCGAAGTGCTGGCCACGATAATTGTGACACCTATAGCTTTTGGCATGGAAGGCGTGGCGTTAATCTGCGGCCTTCTCATTGGGGTTGATACGTTTCTCAGCCGGCGCCTGTCCGTCAAAAGTAAGAATCACAATGAAATCCTCTTACCGGCTGAGAGTAAGATTAATACCATCACCGACCACGTTTCTACAGCGCTGATTGACGGTAAGAATTCTGGTACCGAGTTTTGGTTAATACTCGGTAAAGTCGAAATATACCGAGAAATGAAGCAATAGATTCCAGTCGGTACAGCGCATAACTCGATTTCATTAGATAAGAATACGAGTTACGAGTTAGTGCAGCAGGGGCCGGACGAAGCTCGTGCATCTTTCATGAAAAAAAAATCCACCAATTCAAATTTTCGACAGAGAGATGGAATACCGGAGTTCGATATACTGGTAGTATTACTCGCAAATCGGCTGTAAGATGTGTGCATCCCTCTTATCCAATATACTCATTGTGACCTCAATTGAGGTCAGGTGGGGTGTAGCTGTGTATATTCTACACAAACTTTACAACGCCATACAAGACAAGACATACGAAATGTCCATATTTAGAGATAAAATAAATGATCTATTCAGTCTGGTAAATCAGACCTCGAAGTGATTCACTGAAGTGAACAAAATTCAAACCCTACAGGACTCCGGCCAGGGAGTTCTATAGGGTTTGAATTTTGTGTGCTTTACCGCGCCTCACAAAACTTGTCGCGGTACACAAAACTTGTCCCGCTACATAAAACTTGTAACGTCTAACAAAACTTGTCCCGCTCTCGCTGACGGGACGGTTTTCGCTATGTAGTACATATGTTGAATTCAGTTTGCTTTAGTAAATTTCTGTTTCTAGTGTGATACAGGATATAGAGCTCACTGTAGCTCAGCTTTATTTACCTAATTATACCGATATAAGGCGACTATCACTATCGACTATCGCCAGTGTACATTAATAATGTGGACGACCCCACTTTCTTATGCTACTTGCCAAGAATATCCCTGATGAAAAAAGGAGAAAATATTTTCCCACATCTGGGATCGAACCATCAACCTGAGCACCAAGCAAAAGCAAAACCTTTCTTATACTACTTGCCAAAAAAATATCCCTGATGAAAATGAGAAAAAAAAATTCCCACACCTGGGATAGAACCATCAACCTGAGTGCCGAGCAAAAGCAAAAGCCTGGTAAGTTAGCCCTTTTTCACAGGAGATATTCCCATACGGTGGTATTCCGGGTTTACGCTAACGACTCATCCCATGGGGTAATTACATGTGGTGTCAGGTAGAACCAACGATGTCTCGACTGCACCCCCAACAGGTCTCTCTGCCGGCGAAACGTCGAAAGCTGTAGACAAACCCAGAAGTATGGGGAGACGACTTACTGGAAATACATGAGGAGATAAACCCGGTTTTTTGCTAGCAAACTCTCTCCATGCATTTCCAATGAAGCCACCGATGTACCTGATTGAGCTAGCAGCCATACCAAATATTACAGACAAAACTGGGGGATGTTTTCTGCATATACACATATACATATATACTGATCATAAAATGTACCGATTTCATATAAAAAAGACACACTGATGAGGAATATCACGTTAGGTTTTGTCCCTAACCACTATTTTCGCTGAATTCTGCAGATAACAATATTCCAATCATTCAATCCCACAATGCCTAGCGGTAGACATACTGAGCATTCACATAGAAAAATTTACAGCCGCTTCAGCTAGTTGTATACATGGTAGAGTGACCGAGAGTTATATATAAATCATCTTACTATCAGCCGCCATTAGATATAACTCATTGTAAGGTTTATTTATCAAGCTGTGTCAATATAAGGCGGCTCTCGCGTAGGGGTCTCGCTAGTTTTGCCTTCATAATGCAACTATTTATGTATGTGAACGGATGTCTGTCTACATAAACAATGGCCAATTATTTATGTAGCTGGACACCATATGACTTGATGTGCCCAGAACTTGAACACCAGCTGGGGACCGCGCGGGTGGGTGGAGCGATTCCCAGCGGGAGGTGGTCCAGAAACCCCATCGTTTATACTACCACATTGCCGGTATTTTTCCATGAGTAAGTTGAGGCAAACTGGTATTGTTACATGTATCTTCTTGGTACTTCAGGCAGCTGTAATAATCACAGGAAGATGTCAGAACCTGTGACCCCCTAAGCCCTCAGGGAGCAGTTGTCATGCTGTTATGAATAAGGTCAGTCTCATGTGAAAAACGGTATGAATTTTCATATATTTTAGGGTTAAGGTACATGTACAGATTTACAATCATGTATCAGTATATGTGTGTATGTGATTCGGTTAATATGATTTAACTGTGATGGTGGCATACTGTGAAAGTTGTGTTGGTTACCATGACTGTGTAAATACTACTCGATCACTTTGTCAGGGAATTGTAGTATTTTTCAAACTGTATTGGAGTACGCAAAATATTCCTAATGTGTTAAAACATGTAATTCTTGAATTGGTTGTATGTTGCGGAGTACATTTTGGATCACATTCAAGTTGAATAATAAGTGCACATTCATTTGGGTCTGTTTGGGTACTATTAGAATTCCCTAAGAATGTATTTACTTGTACTGTAGTTAGGTATGACTTATTGTGGATGTATAACTGATTGTTGCCTTGTACTACTGTAGGTCACAGTATAATGCCAGTCCAGTCAGGTGGTTGTGTTCCCTATTGGTATGGTCTTGTACTATAAGCCATGCCAGGTAAACTTATAGTATTACATATGGAGTACTTAATAAGTACTGGTACATCTGTGTGCACAGTAACAAGTATGCCAACCTTGTTAAAAGTTTATGTATGTTACATTTGTGATTAAGTTCTTATAATAGCATTGTATGTTGATTTCGTTGTTTATATAATTACTCATACACATGTATTGTTTGGAAATGTTTAGATTTTACTTAGATAGTTGTTGTTGATGTTAACTTGTGGGTAATGAAACATCAAATCATGATCCGTGTTACTGCATATAAAGTCGCGGTAGTCATGAGTATTAAGGAACCTACATAAAACCACAGGCGTTGTTAGTCAGTGGTTTCACTGGGAGTACAAGTCTATATGGGCATATCCAGTCTGAAACCATTGGAGATTGTCTATTAATTGCATTACTACTGTTCACCAGTCGTATGATAATATACCTCGGATATATCAGTTAGTGTTTATGGCCTGAATCGAATGAATCTCATTTATTTTCTCTGGAGTCTGTACGGAATGCTGATATCATGTGTAATGGTATAGTGGGTGAATATGTAATGTAGATAACATACAGGTGTCACAATTGATATGGTACATGTATAATGGTTGCTCAATTGTCTTTTTTCATTTGCCTGTTGTAGATTATCGATCTCATGAAGAAATAACAGAGAGGTAACATTCCCTGATCACTTGACTCTTTCCACTGTTTCACTCTTCACATCTGTTTTGACTGTCACTCTGTGATGGCATTGGTTGCCGCTATCTCTGACTCTAACAAATGTTGTCAACCCCAAAAGATGTCCCATATACCCTTCTCAATGATTGGAAACCTTAAAATGTCAGTGTCAACATTTCCGCCGAACAAAACTCGAGAATAAATAATTATTCAAATATTAAATACCTTTTCAAGCCAAACTTTTTCGGGGCAGGAACTTTAAGACATAGACATAGATATACAGTGCAAGGTAGGTAACTTATATTGGCTAACTCCATGTGCGTGAATTAGTCCTTCATCACCCTTGGTTTAGAACGTTTATATCAATATAAATATGCACTTACACATTACAATATGGCGTTGTTAATTCGTCTTAACACAGTGCATACTATTCGTAATACCCAGGTGCTGAAGTGAAGGATTAAACTTTTTCGTTGGGGCTTAACTCACCACATACCATTCTCACCAACGGGATAACTTAAAATGTCAGAGTCTACATTTCTGCCGAATAAAACTTGCGAATAAATAATTCTTCAAATATTAAAGACCTTTCAAAGCAACACTTTGAAAGGTCAGATATTTTAAGACATAAACAAAGTCCTAACGATGGAACACCCATGTTATGTTTATATTGGTGAGTTTACTGACGTTTCGTATGTCGTGTATTGTTATTTGGTTTTCATCCTGATGTACATAACCGTTCATATACTTGTTATCATTCAGACTGACTTCACGATTAAACTATAAGAGACATGTCTAAGATGTATGCTGTATGCGACGCACGCTCGTGTTTGTAAAAGTACATGCACAATGTACCTGCCTTTAACATCCAGCGTCACCTTGTCGCTCCGTCCTCTATACTGACATACCCATCTGCCCTCGCCCGTGTCTTCTGTGACGTTCTCTATGGTTATTGTGTAAACCTCTTCACCGTTGACGAGTTGACATCCCCCTGATAACCCGGCGGGGGATGGTGATGATACTGGTATTGACGAGTAACACACACGGGAGGCGTATATACGGGAGTAGGTCTGACCAACATCACGGTACCAGATGAGATAACTTGCATCATTTGTCGGTCTGGTTATCTTACACTTCAGGGTAAATGGACGGTCGGACACGACGTCACCTGGCGCTGTGATTGTCACGTTGGGTAAACCTGGGTAAGATGAGAATTAAAACTTGTCTCACCTTCTGGGTAAATACAACGAAATAATAGGACATAAACAAAATGAATATCTGAAAAATGCTTTTACATGATCCCCCCTGTCAATACACGATGCTTCAATACGTCCAATAAACAAGGATAACCATCCAATAACAGCGAGTCTACAAGTTTCAGTACAGGAATACAGCGCACATACGGAGCGGTATGCATAAATGTTGTTTAATTCAGCATGCACCCTATTGTTGTCCTACTCTTAAAAATATTAGGCGATATGTACGCTAGTAATGATATGCATTTGGATTATACGTTTCACTTGAATTTTCTTTACTAAAATATTCCAGTAAAAGCAATAAAACAATATTCGGGAAAAGTTTGCTGGTCAACCAGTAGTATACCTGAATGTATGCATGGAGTGATGAACACTGTCAGCAAGACACATCTGATCATGGCGTCCTTCAACCTTGCGAGTCTCAATAATCCCCAGGAAGAGAACGACGTGCGACGGCAATCATTTAAAGGGAGGTAAGTCCTGTAACCATTTGCATATTTCAAAAGCTTTCTCGATGATATTGGACCTTGAAATAAACAATATACCGCAGAAAATCTTGCGAAAGCACCGAATATACTTACCCTTTAAACAGATGAAGTGGTTACTTTAAACTGATGACAGCTATGCATTGTCGCCGTAAATGTGGATTAAACACTGTCGATGTAGTGTAAAGCCATGATCAATAATTATATTCTTTCCCTGAGAAACGTACGAAAACGCACAGCTTGCACAGGATTCTGTTTCCGTCATAGACCGGAAATATTACTCGTTTGCGCATGCCTTTCTGAGTTACATTTTCTATAACAATCATATCTTTTTGCAAGCTAGCAAAATATTCTCGTGCATCACATAGAATTGTTCTGTATCGGCAAGTTGTGAACACGGACGTGAGTATTGGTTTGTAGTGAGTAAGGGGAAGCGTTGTGGCATGAGCAGTAACTAAATTTTATACAGTGCCATCAACGATTTATTATACGCAAGACGAAGAAGTATTAACAGACTTGCTATCATCATGTGATATCTTGAACTAGCCTACTGACTAACGACATACATGTAAATCGGAGATTTGAATGTTTATTAACACGTGCATATAAGACGAACTGTAAGACGGAACCATGCCAGTCATGAAAACATGGATTCGATGTCTGCCAATATTTGCAACTGTGTGTCTGCTGCTGAAGGAAACAGCGGCTGAATGTAAGTCTTTGTTTATTTTTGTTTCTTTTGTTGAATACCAGAAGTATATGAGTAAAGGCTATTTTTCAACATAATCTTTGCTTTTCAGTATTCACACTGAGTACTTACCAAAAACTGTTTTCGTTTCTTTTTTTTGCAACTTCTTTCTGTGTGGATGTCAACATTTGTATGATTTGATTGGTGTTTTACTCCGGACTCAAGACTATTTCACTTGTATGATGGTGGTCAGCATTGTAGTAAGAGGAAACCGGACAGAGCCCGGAAATACCGGATATAAAAAAAAATCAAAATATGTAAATAGATCATTGTTCCCTGAAAACGTCGGGTATTACATAAAACATGATATTTATTGAAAAGGTCGGTTAGTCGGCTAAGGGTCATTTAGTCGATTACCGTAATCAGGCTTCCAAAACAGTGACTAATTCGTTTCACAAAATTAAAATGTCTAATGTTTTAATAGCCGACTTACTCTAGCCGACTATGCGGCCACTCTGCAGTTATTTCATTGGTTGAATCATTTAGGATAATTGTTAAATTAGCTTCAAAATGTAAAAAAAAAAAAAAAATTACCATGTCTAAGTATCAGAAAAAGATGTTAATTTGTGTTTCATTTAGTTGAGGCAATAAATAAGAAGAACGGGTTTGTGAGCTTTAAAAAGATTTCCAGGAGCTGAAAGAAGCTGATATATACCTATTTTTCTCCAATCAAGAAATAGACTTTCAAAATGTAGACATATGACACTTTTACAGCCGAATTTGCTTCTTCCCAGCGATCGTTGGACATGGCTAAGGATTTCAGGCTTATCATTAAAATCTAAGACAAAAATATTCTGTGTGAAACGGGCTAGACAGAATTGCTAACCGGCTAATTGAGTTAGCCATCTAAGCTTAGCCTTTAGACTTTTTATGAAACAGGTCCCTGGTTGATATTGGTGTAGAAAGTTGTTGAGAATAGCGAAACTGCCGTGGACAAAGAGAGATACTTTGAATAGCGATGGTTCACATGGATGGGGAGATTTGTTGTAGATTACAATATCTGCTTCGGAGGGAGGGATTTCTTGTGAACAGTGATAACCGATATGCACGGCGAAGGTTGTTCTAAATAGCGATTGTGGCTATATAGTTGGGTATAGTGGTTATGAATAGTGATGGTTGATTTGGAAGGAGAGAGTTGTTATGGATAGCCTCTCGACATAGAGAAGTATTGAAAAATCGATACGAGAGTTGTGGTGGCTGCTTGGATGGGGATAATTCTTGAGAATAGCAATGACTACTACATAAGGGGCGAGTTGTTGTGAATAGCATTGTTTGTTGTGAAACCACAGAATTGCTGTAAATAGCGATAGCTGTAATTAATGGAAGGGATTTTGGGGAACAGCAACATCTGCTATGGACTGAGAGTTTTGTAGTGAGTAGCGATAGTTGCTGTGAACAGGAAAAAAATGTTGTAAATAGCGACAGCTGGCATGACGATATATATTCCTTTTGATTTACTCTCTTTTCTCTCCCGCAGAGCCGAGAGTAACGACAAGACACATTAATGAATGAGTTATACTCAGGCACATTTACCGATGTGTTTACATATGCAGTGCAATTCACCAAATACACGGATAAAGCATAATATCCAGAATTTATCCAGTTTTGATTTTCCTTTAAAACTGTGAACGATGAATTAACAAGAACCAAAAAAAGTTAGAAGTGACGAAAAGCTGGTATATCATTATAGCCCCACTCTCGTCATAATGTTCCATGAATTAACAGCGGTGAATGTTCCTCGAAACAATTTCCACAGACTTGTATATGATTATTTCTTAATTTGGCAACAGACATGAATTTCAAGATTTAACCAGATTTGAAGATGTCACTGCTGCAGAGACGAGACGAGTGTGACATTAAAGTATTTTCAGAACCGCTTTGCCTGAACTATGGACAATGCAGGCACAGTCATCTGTGCTGAATGCAAAATATTAACTTTCTGCTCCAATGAATTTCCATTTATTACAGCCCTGGAAATAAGGACAAAAGAATGTACCAGATTTATCGGAGGGTCAGTAGAGATTCTCGGCAAATACATGTCAACCCCTGGAGGTCCGGTGGATTGGCAAAGACCAGATTTCACAAGCGTTGGGATATGTACACCGAATGGTCCCTGTGCCTCGACCCAGGCAGGCTATTCTATATCTCAAAGTGCCTCTGGTCTAGAATACACATTATTAATATCAGAGGCAAGAAGTGTTGATAAAGGGCTTTGGAAACTATTAGATGGTGTAACTCCACTCAACACCTCTCTTACCTTCACAGGTAGGTAGCAGGGATACATTCGGGGTAAGATAAATAATGTCTAACAAATACTCCAAACATTTGTTGTATTAACTAACACACTTTATACACCTTACAATTAAGTTATAAAAAAATCAGTATTCAAATCTTCACTAATCCATCATTTCTGTAATCCCAACATGCAACATGCTTGGTGAAATTTAAGATTGTGCTAAACCCAGTAAAAAAACAAAGCAAAAATCAAGCGCAAAGCATTTGACGCGGTAAGGCGACAAATTGGTTCGCAGCTGATGCCTTAAACTAATATTCCGTTCCCCTTCCCCTCTTTTTTTTAAAATTTTTAAATATATAATATGTGAGTGCACATATGTTTATAATAAAGTTGGAAATGTGGTAGTGTTACAGCTGTTATAATCAACCAATAATGCTGCAATATTCATTTCGGTCTTTATCGGTATTATTTGCACTGGATGTATCTATCAATATTACCAACCTTCGTGCAAAAGGTCATTTTGGGGTAAGTTTTTCTTTGAACCGGGAAATCGAGAGCCCGAGTCCGGGTATGTGATCTCGGTGTTTTGGGGGTTTTTTTCTTTTTTTTTTTTTGTTTTCTTTTTTTTGTTGTTGTTGTTGTTATCTTTTCCTTTTTAATACATTTAAAACATATGCAGGTAAATTACTTTACCTTTTATGTTGATTACAAAAATATATATGTCTACAATTTACACTCGTAAGAAAAATAACTCCGAATCAATATACGGTGTGGCATGTTGTCGAAACCACTCGTTTGTCCGATGACCCATTTTTTTAAGCCCGCGATTAATGGCGGTCGTGTGACTGATCTATAACCCCAGTTGTTTTCCATATTCAGTATTGATTCTTTGTGGATATCTATAGAGTGAAGAGTGTGTCGCGACTCATATTTGTCCATTTCACGGTTGCCATGGTAACCAGATTGCCATTCTCACTACATATACTACATAAACATGTATGATTCTGTGTCATGTCTACAACTCCGATTGTTCTCCATATGTAGTTTTCACTTTTGTTGAATGCATGGATGCAGATGTGATCAGGTGTCGAAATTCATTTCTGACCTTTTTCGTTTTTGCCATGGTAACCTGATATATATATTAACAGATCTGACTTGGTGTCCGGATTACTACTACAATTGTTTTCCATGTGCAGTTTTAATGTTTGGTGGATACATAAATACACAGATACATAAAATACCATGTCCCTAATATCTACTATTTTGCTAGGTATAAACTTTGTGTTCGGGTTACAAATTCTTAGTGAAGATGTGATTTTTACTGTTGCAATGGTACTCATATCATACATATACTTCATAAATGGATATGATTTCATATCGTACCTCCAATTATTTTCCATAAACTGTTTTAATTTTCGACTGACACATAGATACGCAAATGAAGATGTGTTGCAAGTCACGTGTCCATCTCCAGTTTTTGGTGGATACACAGTTACAGAGGTGATGCTGGCCATTTGTATATATATTTCCTTAGGGCGTCCCCCTCGGTGTCGGCAGATCAGGGACCCCCGGGACACCATTAAAAATGGAACTTGTTGCTGCCTCGCTTGGCGCTCAGAACTGAGAAATTAGAGCAAGGAAGGACGACTGGTTTGCTCGCTGTTAGTATAATGCGTCTGGTGTCATCGGCGTGATGTTCCAGCTGAGGCAGCAGCTTTGAACCATGGAGTCGTCCTGCCGCAGGAGGACAGAATATATATATATATATATATATATATATATATATATATATATATATATATATATATATACTTTATGAGAACTCCTTGTCGTCAGATGACTTAAAAGTGTTGAGTACGACGTTTAACCCAACCATTTATACCAATAAAACAATTTGTTATTTCGGATGGCGGGTTTACTGAAAGCTCTATGAATAACAACTTGTTGACAACTCTGCTGACTTTATGTCAACCGTTGGCTGTATGGACAGATCAAATCGACAAGAACAAATCATTTTTTTCTGTGAAAACGCAAATATGTTTTTTAAAAATTAATCTCTGGCCGCTTTTGGTGTTATTCTGTTTTACACGTAATCATCGATAACTGGTTGCATAAATTGTTCCGGAATCGTGACTTTCGGAATTAGTGACATTTTAACAGACCTTTGTCCCAATTGATGTACATGTATTGCATCGAAATATTTGTACATAAATAGTTACCTATAGCTTGAATGTTACAAAACTTCATATATTGGTAAAATCCGATTGTGTTTTTCACACTATTATTTCATTAAATCTGCTGACCGCCTCAGCTTTTGTAACCTTTGACACTTAGATATGTCATTTACGTGCTGTAATTGAACAGATATCAAAGGAATAGCTGGTGTCTATGTCGGCACCAACATTCACACGGTCATTCTGATTCCGACAGTGAAAACAGCCTTGCAGTGTGGGAGAGGGGTTTTGGAGTGAAATTTTGTGATAAGGTTCTAAACTATTCAGTTAAAAGAAAAGACAAGAAAAAGTATAACAAAGTTATTTCTGAAAATGACCGTGTGAATGTTGGTGCCGACATAGACACCAGCTATTCCTTTGATATCTGTTCAATTACAGCACGTAAATGACATATGGACGGGCGTAGATCATTTTTTATGACATGCTTGGTATTTCTATAAATCACCTTTTAACTTGGAATTCTGACGAGGCCATGGGATAGGCCATTTTAGAGAAACTGGAAACACGATGTCGCGTTATCCGTACCCTAAAGTCTTCAGTACTAGAGGGGAGACACCTCTTTGTGTGGAAAGTATGGTCCCCTGTATTATTACTGTCGAAGGCTCATCGCGGCCTCCTGGTTGAATAACCCCAGATGTTTTCTTCTACCGCTTTCTCGTTGAAAATGGTTTTAAAGAATATCAAAATTGTACCGTAATCACAAAAAGCTGATTTCACACAACTTCTACAAGGCAATATGGTAAACTAGGAACGGGTGATGTCACAGCGGAAACGGATGCCTTCTTCGGTTGTAGATATATCTTGCCACTGATTGGTTAGAGCTGAGAGCATGGCGACCCGCTCGATTTTCCCTTCTTGGGCGTTTTTGCTTCCTTTGAACTGCGATATCTCGATTATCCAACATCACAAAAGTAAAAATTGTCGTTTTTTAAACTATGCATGGGATTCTTTACAGATACATATATACATGTGGTCTAGTGTTGTCTTTTCTTTAACAATCCTGTTTCCCGTCGTTTGGCTGACGCAACGTTAATCTTTCTATACCTAAGTAGTATCTATTAAAGACGGCAACGATATTTAATCACCGGTTATTCTCCCCTGTGTTTTCATTACTTTTATCATGTATTCATATTCTGATACATTGTATTGCCGAACCATGCTGTTGGGTAAATAAAACTAAGTTGATTTCAACTTATCAACAGCATATCACTAAAGAGAATTCTTGAAGAAGAGAGTTTGGCGCAGTGAACGTATTAATTCGCGAGCCGCAACTTTTACTACAAAGTGTAATGATATTCCAGGCCAGGCATTTGTCCTTTACATAGACGGGACTACCGTAGCCCTGCATGTGGTTGGCGCCCTGACCTTAAAAGTTTAAGGATTCAAAAAATTCTCTCTCTATACTATTTCTTTTCTTCAAATATATTTTCACCATGGGATGTCATATTTACGTCAGGGGAGAGTGTCAACTTAGAATTTGTTTATTCAACCTCTACTTATTCAGTAACCTTTGTGAGGAACCTTTTATTAAAGGCCTGCCACGTTACCATTGTTGGCTGATAATGCCTTTCTTTGTTGCTGCTATATGCCCTATTACAGGTAGTATCGGTGCTGCCATTATTAACGACTTGTCAGATGTCCTTAGATACATGTAAGGATTTCACACTACGCGTGCATCTCTATATGGCGGTGGAGCTGCTGCGATTAAACTCTGGTTTCTATAGCATAGGGCTGGAAAGAGGTAGTTTCGATGATGTGGCACAATAGAAGCCGTACCATCTCACATTAACATTCGAAATATGAGATGGAGTAATACCAGTTTAAGCTAGGGTTGAGACAGTTTGGTTCCTAAGAACATGACTAAAAATAGCAATTTCTGAGTTTTGCACATTCAGATCTGTGACACGCGCTGAAATCTTGTTCTATATGTTTCCAACATATTTTGTAAAAATCACCATCTTCAGCGTTAATCACAACAGGTATTTTGTCCAGTACTATGTACATGTATCGTGTATCTGGTAGCTAACATGTACATAATTTATCATTTATATACATAATAATGTTGTCTTATATTGAACAACTTTACTTCCGGCTATGCAAACGCGGTAAAGTATAAATGTAAGGCAAAATGTCTGTATAAAAAAAAGCGATAGGAGGTAAAAATGATATAATTATCTGTGTTCATGAGAGATAAATTGGATGTTACCGGTTTCCTGAATGTGGGATCGTTTAATAATATTTGGCTTATATGGAAAATTTTGGCAAGGCCGTCAGGGACAGTTAGCTGAGGTACATCTCCTACAGTTCCTTAGTTATTTTGAAGCTGGAGTCGGGGTTTTGCTTTACCGTGTCGGTACAAATACTTAAGTGTATCTAAAAGTTCCGTAACATCCGACAGAGACTCAAATACTAGCGGATAGAAATATTTCATTTAACATCAAAGACACACCGTAGGGAGAACGTGGAATATTCAGGAACATGACATAAAGGCCATTTTGCTTGTAAGACAGTTGTGTGGACACATTTTGGAAATAACGTCACTTATGTGTGATATCTTAAAAACACTAAATAACACCCCAATTTACCTTGTATAATTTGAAATTTACAAAGAAAACATATAGTGAGTTGCTGTTGATTTTGCCCAGATGTTTCGTCACGTTCGTGAAGATTTAGAGGAGCAAGTCTTGTCCCGTTGATTATGCTGTTAGATTGCTTTATGGCAGTTAATAGTAAATTAAAAAATTGAACATTGGACACTTCCATTAAATAAAGTGTTATTCAACTTTTAGCAGAATGCGGTCACATTAAAACCATTAACCATTCATCCTTTCTATGCAAGTTTTTGTCAGATATTAGTGTGATTTTCTTTGCAAAAATTTGCATTTTGACACTTTTCAAGTTGTAAAATTTGTGATTTATAGACATCGCCTAATTATCACTCCTTCACTTTCGTGTTGTAATGTGAATTCTTCATTGTTGTTTTGATTGTTTGACTAGCAAACCTTTCAGCTGTAAATGTGAACTGTTCTGCCACCAACACAAGCAATGGTTACACGAGATATGTGACTTGTACTACAGAATGCGTGGACGACGCTTTGAGCATCTCCTACACTTCCGAGGTAAATGCATTTTTAGATAGACATTTATTCTGATTTTAATATTTGTCACTTTTTGTAATGTTTATGTCTGCAGTTTGACATTGTTCACTTAAGGGGAGGGCTTTAACAATGAGATGCCCAAAGGGTTGTTGTAGTTATTCCTTACTTGTCAACCTTCTATTTTTAGAACCAGTACCCTTCAGTACACTATTCACTCTTCTTTGCCCACAGTATTGACATGGTCTTTACAGGAAATAGCGCATTTTATGTTCACAGTTTATTTATTAATGCCACTTAGATTTTACTTCCTTCTGTCCATTCCATGATAAATAACGGAGTAGATGTGTTTGATGTTTGTCTGACTCATGAAAATAATCTTACTTTTCCCTTGATTCGAATTAAAGGTGAACTGTCCCGGTTCTATATTTCGCTTTACTTTGCTAAAAGATATGCCTGTGATATAAAAAAAATGATGCAAACGAAAATATACATCAAATGACTATTTTTACTTGTAGAAAAAAACACCAAAGAGAAGAAAATTGCACAGCGCTTGTCTCGTTAGCCAAATATGCCTGATGTAATTGTAGCAATTCTGGTTTTGGGGCGCAGTGTTTACTAGCCCTTATATAGGATAAAAAAAAAACGCCTCCCCAAAGTCGCTACAACATAATTTCGAGCGTTTATTCGGTTCGAAATTGTCACGTCGCATGACAATTATCCATCTTTCTTGCATGATGGGGTCCGATGGGATGGCACAAACACTAATCCCGTCGAAATTCGGTGTGTAATTAGCACAGTTGATTGCTGCTTAGGGCATCACACCGCCACCATTACATCATACATTAATTAGATAATTAGATAATTATTTAGATCAGATAATTATTTAGAGAATACATGTACCAATCTTCACGAAGCTCAGACTATTGGCCTTGAAATAAATATGTTTTAAAAAAATGTCTAAGAATTTTTATTCTTTAAATAACTTCGGTTCCATCTTCCATATAACTTTAGAATATACTGTGTCAGTTTTTGCCAACAAAATTGATCAATCGGGACAGTTCCCCTTCACAGTAAATTGTGTGTTGCGAACAAAGACAATTTAGTTCCATGTTTTCTGGCTACATGTATATTTCACGCGTTGTATGTAGGCCTTTTGCAGAGCATTCATGTTACTATTTATTTAATATGACACCTTTATTTTAAATAAATCGTGACATATAAGTGGATCGTAAAAATTTGCATTTATTTAAAAATCTATCTGAACTATACTAGATTATAACCTTAAATGGAGTAACTTGGCCGATATGTCCGATCACGTGTTTGCAGTTGCCACCTGTCACACTGTTCACTTCTCCATATTTTTCCCCATTTTCCTCTGTTCTGTACATAAATTAGTGTAATAGTACGTAGTTGCATACCTCTGCTCTCTATATCGGACCAATTGTGATTTCTTTCTGAGCAATTCTGTCCTTTTACAGCCCGAGTTGCTGACTACTCCAACTAAGGCTACAAGTTGCGCACGTGGAGCTCAGTATTCCTCTACAGTTATTATTGACTGTGGCTATTCCGGTGAAAGCTACAAACTGTGTTACGTATTATTTAACGGAGACTGTAACCATACACAGTGTCAATCAGTGAAGATACGTAAGTATGATCCTTCAAGAAATCTTGTCACTTATCTTGCTTTGCCTAAGCAGACACATTATTCTTTAATTTCTTCTGACATATTTTCTGAAGTCTTAGATCCTAGTAACAAACTACTGTGAAACTAGTATTTCAAATCACTTTACCTGTGCTTACAATAATGAATGCAATGCTTTTTGAGTACACAGTGAGTGTGCTTCAAGAAGCATAGCTTTGAATTCCAATTTTCGTATGAAATTAAGACATCGTCTTTGAGGCCTTTAATTTTCAATTTTAGAAAAGAGATCGAATTTGTGCTAGGCTAAATGTGCTTCATTCTGAGAAGAAGCAAGCCGTTCTAAGCTATCCCTTGCTACAATTCCGGCGGGGTGCTTAGTAGTTTTACAGTATTGATCTAAGCGGTAAATGTGATGACAACACAGCACTTTGAGTAATTCTAGACCATTGACGCCTAAACTTGCATTTAACATCACTGTATTTTTTTTTACTTAATCCTTCTTAAGCCATGGTGTCAGAGGGGGGAAGGGTGTAAGTTGTCTCTTCTTAAATTTACATGAACAGTTAAAGTATAGCCACAACTGAAGTAAACTGGCAAGAGGCCGGCTTTCACCAGTAACGTGCTAACTCTCACGGTAACCTGCTCTTGTGTTACTCTCTGTGCTGTAGTCTTTTTACATTGTATTCTTGCATAAACAGGGATTCTGCACTTGGACCAAGGATCCTCGAGGCCTGGTCCTTTTGTATTGTTTTTACGTGATTGCGTATAAATGTGTTAAATGTGATGACAACGCAGCACTTTGAGTAATTCTAGACCAGTGACGTCTATTAAATTGCATTTAGTATCACTGTAATTCTTTCACCTAGTGTAGCCAGATAATTACTTCTTAAACACTTACAAGAACAGTTAGAGTAAAACCTTAACGGAGGTAAACTGACAAGTGACCGGATTTGTCCACTGTCACACTGTCGTCGCTGCTCAGGTTTTCCTGTCCGTGATGTAGCCTTTTCATATTAAATCACACATAAGCCACGAAATTTACACAACGAACCAGTTTACACAGAAATGTGTAAGAAATAATTATATAAATACGCATGTAGTAAATAAAGACGGTTATATAAGAGAGGACCAATCTTGAGTGCTTAATGATACAAGGAAGACAGCTTTGGCTTCAGCAGAACTATTTGGAGGTATGACATCTATGAAACAGATTGTCAGAGATACAGAGATACCGTATTTTTCTACAGGAGTGTTAAATTTCACATTGCAATTTATACTGTAATGGCGTTTAAGGAAATACCCATGACGCAATAGTATTTTAATAAGTAACTTTTGACGTAGAACCAAAATGAACGTTCCGGGTAGAGTTATATCATCATATTTTACACCGGATCTAACAAATGGCACGTGACGCTAAATAACAATGAAATAAAACAGTATATACACGACAAGATATGTATACGCGACATGTAGGCCCTTTTTATAGGCGTGGGAGGACACTTTGGTGATTTCTGTATAAGAAAAATGGTGCTTTTTCATGTATACCAATCTTGTTCTTTTTGTTTTGTTCTTCATTTAGTCACTTTACACAGATAGTTGCCTTGAATAAGAACTAAAGCTTGACGCTAAGAAAATCCATACAGGTAGTTCAAACCTTGTCCAATGATATACACAATGAAACTGTTGTAATGTCAACACATACCGTTTTCTTAAGGGCATCCCTCATATTAGATGGAATCGTGTACAGGAGATAACTGATTGTATATCGGGGACCCAAGACGCAAAAAAATAATTCTGTTCTTCATTGTGAGACTATTCTCTTCTTAACTTGCGAACTATCTTGTTAGTTTAGAAAAAATATCACAAGAAGTGACAAGGCTGTCCAAGTGGGAAGATTTTAATAGTGGATGCAAGAAAATTAAATTTGCAATACTGATATATCAACAATTATTTTTACCAGTGAAAACGAGCGCTCAAAGACAGTATTAAAGGAGAAGAGCGAGGAAATATTGGACAATATGTGGTAAAGGAGTATGGTTTGAATATTTAAAAACGACCATTTAATTTTGGGGGGGGGGCGGACTTTATTAGTTCCGAGGCAACACATTGAAATAATTCATTAGATATGCATCACATCTTTTTTACAACATTATTATGCAAGGAAGATAAATACCGAATGTTGGTTCCAAATACCCACCATACAAAAATATTTTGAAATACCCTGTTCACCTGAAAAATTTTTTAAAAAAATATTAAAACCCATATTTGCAAATAAGTTTGACGCTCTTCCATCTGACATCATTTTTATCATTTCTTCTCCTTTAAACACTGTGAACGCGAACCATCTCGATGTTGCTTACAAAACTTCAAATGAGGATTGAGAAAAAATGAGTATCATTATCTGTCCTCATTTATTTAACAAGTATACGTGTATTATGATCACACCACCCAATTTCACGAACGAGATCTGCCGCAATAGTGAGGCTAGATTTCGCTGCTAAATTTTCACGCATTTTGATTGGCACTATATAACCTTTAGTTCAGCGAAAATGGGTTTTCTTGGGATCAAATGCTTGCTGAACTTAGCTTTGTCATCACACTTTGTAACAAACCGGTGGAATTCTTTCAAGAATCTAAGACACCGACCTTTCCTTGTTCTCCATCACCGTCAGCAACAACTGGTAAGACTTTGTTTTGACTAGGTGATGAGCTAGTTTAAATTAATGTAGCAAGGTTCAATATATAGCTACATCTGTGCTTCGCTGGTGGCACTAATGCGATACCCTAGCAGGCAATGACTTATAATGAATTATACAGACATGGATACGATTGTAGCATGTGTGTTGAACTCACTGTGTATGTTTTATACACATTACCTTCTATCATATAATCTAAATGCGCACAAGACAAAATATGAGAAATGTAAGAATGAAAGCATTAGAATTTGACGTCCGTGGCTTCCAAAAATCCGTGGACAGCCACCAATGTTGAAAAGAGAGGCATCAGTGAAACCTTTAAGGTGTCTATTCTGATTACAGGTAGTGTTCACTGTTAAGGTTTACGGTATAAAACACATCTAATATATACAGTATCTAAACTGGAATAGTTTGGTGTATTTCTTTGTAGTTTGCTTTTACTACAAAATCTTATGTCGAGGAATGCCTGATAAATACATGAACAATCAAAGACCCCCATGAATCTCCATTTATTATGCACATATTTTCAGGAATTTCAGGAAATTTTGCTACAGAACAAAACACAACTCTATGAAATTGCTCGACGACTGGTAAGGCCGCATAAAGTTGTGTTCTGCTCTTTAGCCAACTAAAATTTGCATTTGCGCAAAACCCGCTTCTATATCGCTTTTGGAAAAATACTGAAACCTTCCTAAACCCCCGAAACACATTATATCGTAGGGAATATGCCCAGCCTAATCCTTAGATTAACCCCTTGCATGCACTTCATTGGCTCCTTTATCATACCAATCACACAAATTTAAGTATGTATTTTCCCTAACACCAAAAGAGCCTCTGTTCATATATGTAGTATCATTTATCTGGCCATTGAGCGACCTAGCTGTTCCCTGTCATTTGTGATTCTGCCATAACGCTATCAAACTTAACACTCCTAAACTGGAAATTCTGAAATCCTGACCCTGTCGAGTTCTGTTTCGGCTTGGTAAAACCTAAAAGTATCGAGGCATTTTTCTTTAGTGAAGAGGTAAAACATTTAGTCGAGTTTATTGGTCTTTATAAAATTACATTTTTCAACCCTTATTGTCATTTTCATAAAAGTGAACGTGTCATTTGTCTTCCCAACTGACATGACACGTTGGCTGGATCTGTACTTTATGTGGCTTTTTTATTACTTATTTTCATGTATGAATTCATTTTGCTTCTGAAAAGAATTCACATGTCTTACTTTACTGTGCACTATACATGTATAATTTATATATGCAAAAATGGCGTTATGTCAGAATATAAAAGTAAATACATTTTATAAAACTTTTAACATATATTATTTTATGGATTAGTAAAGGCACCCTATGTCAACTTGAAGTCTGCACACTTAGAAAAGAAAGTGGAGCCACTGAACCTTTCGGAATTCTAAAGTTTTGCCTCTGTGGCGGCGCCCTATAGTTCAATATAGAACCTTAGCGGCAGGGTTTCGTGTAGTGCAAACAGAAAAGTTTACGTACTGCACTTCAAGGGTTCAGTATTGGTACATTTTAAATGCTCCAAATAGCTTCCAGACTAGCACGATAAAACCTACAAGAGATAAAGTTCACTTTGTCACTGGTTCAGTTCAGCGAGAACAGCCTCTAAGGTTTTTCGGTCACTTCTGGATTTAACATAAAAAGAATTCCATGATCTTTAACGTCGACTCCTTTTGCAGAAGTATGTACTACAATCATGATACCACATTCCAGCCTTCAATAGTGAAAACAAACACACATCTTAGATTTCATGTACCTTAAAATTTGTACCTCAGCTTTGTACAGGCTTTGCTGTAGTATTTCATTGATACATGTGATCGCAAACCTAAAATTCCGTGTTTTACAATAAATAAGCCTGAATCATATGTAAGCCTGAGTCACATGTAAGCCTTAGTCACATGTAAGCCTGAATCACATGTAAGCCTGAGTCAGAGGTAAGCCTGAATCACATGTAAGCCTGAGTCAGAGGTAAGCCTGAATCACATGTAAGCCTGAATCACATGTAAGCCTGAGTCAGATGTAAGCCTGAGTCAGATGTAAGCCTGAATCACATGTAAGCCTGAGTCAGAGGTAAGCCTGAATCACATGTAAGCCTGAATCCCATGTATTCTTAACCTCCTAATAAGACCATTTAATATATTTAATTAGAAAATATAGGTAAAAATGTAACAAGGCAACATACATAATAGATTCAACTCTTGAAGAAATTTTGGTGTGAAAGATTTTACATTCCAATACAAATCGATTATATTTTTTTTTTATTTTACTTTAAAGGTAAAAGAAAAAAACAAGTATGCACCAAAATAGTGAGCATGAACAACTGTCCTAAAAATGTTCACTTTATTTTCGCATTTCAGACACTTTTCACACCAACAAGACTGGTATGTTCTGATAAGCTCCACTTAGATTCTTACCTTGTCCATGCACACCTTTGGTAAATATCACAGAGTGAATCAACGTTGCTTCACCCTTTAGAATTCTCCACACTGTGGACATACACATTCACAAATATAACAATGGTTAAGAAAAGTTCAAACTGAAAACCAGCAAAAGCCTTCAGCAAAGGTCAAAATGGGTTGTCGTGGTGAGAGATTCTGTTCATCGTTTCCATAGGTACTAGGTACTTATTCGCTGCAATGTGAAGGTAATTCTCTCAGATATGTGCGCCAAAGAATAGGCACTCATATTATTTTACATGATACTAATACAGCATATGTCCGCGTAAATATTCGACTAGATCTTTTAAATAATCTGAATAGAATTCACAGCATTAATGACAAGAAGCTACAGTCAGTTACGGTTTGAATTTATCATACACTGATGTATATTTTTATTCTTAAATTTAGTGTTCATATTCATGAGAAAACAATTTGCTTACATGTAATTCTAATACATCAATGAAGTCTTATATTTATCAGTATATTGACTTTTCCCTGTAAATTTCTGAGCTGTTAGAACAGAAATAACTTCCTGCACTATCTCCATTTTATTCAGACGCACACAACACAGTGTTCCTACAGCCCAGAATATAACTTTTGAACTTCGTCTCCGTCACAGGTCTCCTTCTTATTTCCCAAGAGATTCAGGGCTTCACTGTTTTGCTTTTTGAGGGCCTTCTCCAGGACTTGAAGATACATTTTCCAAGATATCAGATTTATTTCCACATTAGAGGGGTATCCCAAAATTAGTTGTTTATATTGGATGAAGCTGCAAGATACAAGTCATTCATAAGATTAGTACATACAAAATGTAAAATGAATGCGAGATTATGACATACATGGAAAACAGTAATATTTCCATCCCTTTTTTTGATTTCCTAATCCACATCTTGCTTGAACATTTAAATCAAGTCATCATACCATATGCATCCTAAGTAAGTTTGACATTAATCTGACAGGAAAATGGGTGTTTCACTGAATATTGCGTTGACTCCGAGTGATGCACAGAAAATATTACAGGGCATCCAATGTGTCTCAGTAAGCTAATGGCCAACATTCAAGACATGAGAGAGATTGGCTTAGGATAGCAACCTTGGGTGCAGAATAGAACCATAACGTTCCTTATAGCATCGTGGCCGAACACTGTTTTGTAAGTGTGTACATTGTGAGAGCTTTTCTGTACAATGGTGCAACAATATTTTTTTGATGCATTGCACCTCAGTTCTTATTACCATTTCATAAGGTTGCAGGTTCGAACACTAAGTAATAATAAGTATATCATAGTTACATGTAGGTGTGTTTATCGTAGGTTCATCCACAACCAGGGGCCTGTCGTAACTGACCACACTTCCGGTTAACATGATTTGTAATATTCCCCTTTACGTGTCACTGGTTATGACCATTAGTTAAGTTACCGATTATGTTACATTTCAGTGTTGTGTTAAAGTGAAAGACAGTTCATGATTGAGGCATCGTTCATTGAAAGATTATAGTATTCTTTGTTGAATGCAAAAACCTGCTTGAATTGATATGAATTTATTGCTGAATTAGCTTCGTTTGAAGTATGGAGTAATAAGGATTTGAAGGCGTCCATAACATTAAGCTTAGGAGAAACTTACCAATCAGAGACCTAGAAGATATCAGCTGTTTGTAAGCTGTGACGTATACCTTCTGAATTGTCTGTGAATGTGACATGTAATAACATGGGGACAGGACACTGTTTTAATGTCATATGTTTTAATTGTAACAATTAAATGTGTGAACAATACTGCAAAGTATATCCAGGCCGTTGTGCTGTGGCGAGAGTAGGTTTCATGATTATTTCATGTTATAAATTTACATATATACATAATTTACAAACAGAACTTTAGCAGCTTACTACAGTCTCAGGAGACAAGTGTTTTCTGCGCTTCATGCTAGTAGCCAGAGCACTATCAAATGTTAGTTTCCGTTATCTTAGTAGCTGTTAGAAAAAAAACAGTTTACCGAAATAGAAATAATATTGTCCAACCTCTTTGGCAAATTTATCTTAGAACATGCGCTGTTTTTCATTCCAAGGAAAAAATCGTAAATATTATTCATCAGGTTCGTTAGATTAGGTTCTTAATTAATCCCGTGTGAGCAAAAAAGATATCAGCTGTAAATTCTCTTCCTTAAATGTCAGCCAAGGGGTAGCTGTGAAATTATTTAAATTTAATATGGCTGTTAATTGTTTTTCTTTGATTCGAATAAGTTCCTGGGGCCTGATTCACAAAGCAATTTCTGATAAAGGCCAAAACTTTAATCTTCTTAGAAGGCAAAATATTTGATGATGAACACTCAAATTTGGTTGAAGTCACCCTACGACAGCATTGAATGAGCAGTCAAAAATTGGCTGATGTGATGCATGTAATTCACAATTTAATTTGGATTACAATTTTCGGCTAAAGCCCAAAATCGCTTTGTGAAACAGGCCCTTGATCACCACGCCTAATTTCGCTCTATGCGAAGTCGAGCTATGTTTATTATCTGAGTTTTGCTCAACTGCGGCTTCATTTGAATTATCAGATTCTACATGAACCGTGCACGTCTTCTGTTATTTACTCTTCGAGTCCTAAGCTTATTGTATAAGCATGTCTCAACAACCTGTTGGGTTCCGACGCCTCAATTCCTACATTTTTTATTTATGATGTTATATTATTTCACATAATTTTTCTCGTCAGAGACAAAGAATTCTACTTACGGCGAAACGAAGCAGCCATGCCATTTTCTGAAAATATGAGTCTATTCTATGACGCCTCTATCTGAATAGAAGAAAGTGTTTCTATTAGAAGTCTAACTTTGTACAATGTTCGGTTTCCCTTCTAATTTCCTTGTCTTTTTGAATTTCAGCCTCTTCACCAGGTAAGACTGTTCCCATTTTCTCTCACTGTTAGGCTTATTACATATCCCTGTACTAACAGTGCTCTTTTTACTCATTCTATTTTACTAATATTCTTTGTAAGTCTAATGTTAATGCACGGTAATTCTATTTACATGTAGTGTGTTAGAATTTGACTGTCTTGTTACTCAGCCCGTGTTTTGTATGCATCACCAGAGACATGGTTAAGAGTCATCCCACACCACTGGAGTGGTTAGATGTGTATGCATGGCTATCATGAAATCCAAACTATACTTATTCCTTCACACCGTCTGTTTTTATGTGTGTGTGTGTATGTTTGTGTGTGTGTGCGTGTGTGTGTGTTTTGTAGTATTTTTGTTTGTTTGTTTTTTCTGTTTGTTTTTTGTTGTTTTCTTATGTACCTATAGTGTGTGTAAATCTAAGCACGGAAACCTGTATAGCCCTCAACCATGACAGATCAGCTACTTATACACAGATACTGATCGACATTTGTGACCGTTGTACAATGTACATGTATATGCAATATTGTGGTTGCAATACTTTAGCAACTTTAACAAAGAGAACTGTTTTAGAAAAAATAATCATGATAATAACAATATCGCTGGCAACAACACTAACTATAATATACAACTTTTTTTTACATTTGAAAACCCGAGTAGTACAGAGTTCAAGAACACAATCTCAAGTCCCAATTTTGCTATAAGCTCATGTCAGGCTCATTCTTGCCTCCTCTCCGGCCGTGCGTGAGAAGGTCAGCCAGCAACATTCGGATGGTCGTAGGTTTCCCCCATGCCCTCCCAGGTTTCTTCCCATTGTAATGCTCGCCGCCGTCGCATAAGTGAAATATTCAAGTCCAAATTGATTAGACCTCAAAGTGATCTAGTTACTATCCATGAACACAACTTCAAGTCCCAACTGATCTGACCACAACTGATCGATTATATTTCATTTCAGTACTCTATTAGAGAAGGAAAACGTGTATACAATTCATTAATTTCATTCTGTTGTCAAATCCATCTGATACCAAAATATCAGTAGTAAATTAACTGTCAAAGTAATTACTTTTAATATGGCTGTTCAATGTTTTTATTTGATTGAATGAGCAGTCAAAAATGAGCTGACGTGATGCATGTAATTCACAATTTAATTTGGATTACAATTTTCGGCTAAAGCCCAAAATCGCTTTGTGAAACAGGCCCTTGATCACCACGGCTAATTTCGCTCTATACCAAGTCGAGCTATGTTTATTATCTGAGTTTCGCTCAACTGCGGTTTCATTTGATTTATCAGAGACTACATGAACCGTGCACGTTTTCTGTTATTTACTCTTCGAGTCCTAAGCTTATTGTATAAGCATGTCTCAACAGCTTGTCGGGTTTCGACGCCTAGGTTCCTACATTTTTTTATTTATGATGTTATATTATTTCAATTAATTTTTCTCGTCAAAGACAAATAATTCTACTTATACAGTGTGCAGTTTCCCTTCTAATTTCCTTGTCTTTTTGAATTTCAGCCTCTTCACCAGGTAAGACTGCTCCCATATTCTCTCACTACTACACTTATTACATATACCTGTACCAACGGTGCTCTTTTTACTCATTCTATTTTACTAATATTCTTTATAAGTCTAATGTTAATGCACGGTAATTCTATTTACATGTAGTG